>ML810275.1:83727-94464 GCA_009831015.1 Picea engelmannii
TACTCTATTCAGTTGTTGTTGATAAACCCCAAGGATTGTAGTCCGTAATAAAAAGAAAATTGTACATACATCTTGTGTTCTTTGTGTTCATTGTGGTGATGACTTGTTGATGATATATTGTTGATATATGTTGTTGATATGTGTTCACATCTAACTGGTTATAAATGACAACAATGGGTAATGAATAAATGTTGAATGCTAATTGATGAGTTTTTGTGTAAGAGGGAAGTTTTGGGAAAAAGAGCCCCACACTCATTCACCCCCCCTCTAAGTGTGGTAGGTGTGTCCAACACAGAGTACCAACCATCCATGGGTATCCCAACCTTTGGAAATTACGTTGGGAATTTACAAGCATAGTTTAATTTTGTTTCAAGCTTGTGTAAAAATGAAACCAATACTGAGCTTAGTCTTTGTTCTTTATCACGCTCGAAAATAAATGAGAATGTAACCGAGTAGACTTTTATCACTTTTTCAGACTCGTAAAGGTTATACGAAAAAGGAACCCCTCTGGAGTCTCCTTTAAGTTCTTTTCAGACTCTCTAAACATGAAAAGATTTCTGAGTGATCTTGCTTCCTTTCCCACTCGTTAAAAGGTTTGAAAGGGTGTCTTTCAGGTGATAATTTATCTCTTTTTCGGCCTCGCAAGACTAACATTATGAAAAAGGACAACACTAGATTCATCTTTAAGTTCTTTTCAGACTCTCTAAACATGAAAAATCACCGAGCTTACCTTCTCTGGACTCGTTAAACAATCATACATTAAAGGACCCATACGGGACTGAACCGTTACTTCTTCCAGTTCGTTAAAAAAAGGAAGAGGAGATTACCAAAGGTGAGTTATATCGAGCATGTGTTACCCTCCTCAATCTCATTAAATTAAAAAGAGGTACTCATCTATCTGGATGGGGGGGGAAATGAAGGAAGCAAGCCAAGCAGTTTTTTAAAACATCACCAGTCACTCTTACGGTTGCCCTTGAACACGACACTTTGTCTTTGCATACATTTTAATGCACTGAACCAATCCTCTGAGTTTCTTTACTCCTTTGGGTCACCCAACGAAAGTCACAGTATCCACTACATCATCATGTTTTGGTCCATGTCGTGTTTCTGTTGTTGTGCCTCAGTGTTCAAGGGAAGTATCTTCCTCAAGAGTCAACCATCACAAATTTCTTGTTTCAATACCCGTGTCAGTCCATGCTCATTTGATTCACCAACTTGCATCTCTATGTCAGTTTCATGTCGTTGATGAGGGATACATCAAGGCCCTCCTTCGATGAGTCTTTTCCTGTCGAATTCAACACATCATCCAGGACTTAGACTTAGAAACCAATTAGTACCTTGGGACCTGCATGCCTCAATGGCAGGCCTCCTCGCTTTCGACAATGGGTTTTCATCATTAACCTCTAATTAGATGATTCCACAGATGTTCAAATTCATCTCATCTATTCACATTCACTGGAATGTACTAGGGACCTTAGGAATCATTGACATCAATGGTGATTTTCCTCGCACTTGTTAACAATTTACCTCATTGACCGGTAATCAAGTGGTTTCTTCCATGTTTGACATCAGGATATCTATTCACATGGTTAGATTCATACTACATAGAGATCGGTAAGAAGACCTTGGGTTGAGTGATCACTCTGATATGTACTTTTCCTAGGTTGCAATGGAGTTTCTCTTGAATATTGACACATATATTGTCACATAGATCCACTTTGTATTGGTCTATGGCTATGTCTTTTTGTCTCACAGATCCACTATGTATTTTTCGTGGCTATGATCAATTCATGTCATGGAAGTATAGATCCACATTGTATATTTGGTGGCTATACTCTTCAGTCAATATGATTATGGATTTGCGGTGTATTTGATGGTGGCCATACCTTGAAAGTATTTTATCACTCAAGCATAGGTACGACTGCCTTGGGTTTGAAACATATCATAATATTTGTTTGATGGTTTTGTGCAGCTTCTACCAGGTTCTTTGCATCCATACCCTTGCTCAAAAAAATCTACAAAGTACTTCAGTCATCAGTTTTCGTCTTCTAACTTCGCACTTTGGGGGGGAATCTGTTACACATCAAAATTACTCACTTCAATGATGACCTATTGTCATCATTACAAGTGTTGCAAGTGTCTCTTATTATCCATAAATGTTGCAAGTTCTGCGGACATCATACATTCATCTTTCCCATGTTGTGTCTCAAACGACATCACAAGGACACTTCAAAGACACCCTCAAAGACTGGTTTAAGAAGGAGAAATCATATGATGAAGAGTACAAAGCTTTTACCATGGAAAAAACCACTCAAAATTCATTTTTGAAGGCCATCTCTCCCCTACCCACTATCAGGGAGTGCCAACGCTCCCTACCCTTCTTTGGGGGAGCGTTCCATCACTCTATGTACCCTTCTGGGGGAGCATTGGAATTTTTTAAGGAAATTTTGGGCAGCGCTCCCCTACCCACTATCAGGGAGTGCCAACACTCCCTACCCTTCTTTGGGGGAGCATTGAAACACTCTGTGCCCCATTCTGAGGGAGCGTTGGGCTATTTGAGGAAATCTTGGATTGTTGAGGAAAATCAGGGAAAAATCCCCCTCATCTCTAGATTTGGTTGGATTCGAATATGAGGTCAAGGCTGGATCTTAGGGAGGATCCACAACTGATGGAGAAGGATCCTCAACCTATATAAAGAATCTCTAAGGTGGTTGGGTCTCTCTAAGCTTATATAAGGAGGCCTTCTCATGGTGAAATGGATGGAGTTTTAGAGATGCCAAACTTATGATCTCATGAGAAGTGGTATTGAGGAGACATTGAAGGCATCAAACTTATGATATCATAAGGGAGATAATCAGTGAATCATAGTCATTTTGCTTGTGGATCATTTGAGCAAGGGTTTGGACAAAGATATCTTGGTGATGTTGTTGCATCTGTATCTACAGTTGTAAGCACTTTGCTTTGTTTTCATTAATATATATGTGATTGGCTTGTTTCCTTCAAGATTATGTTTATCTACATGAACTTGTCTTTAATGGATATTTCTAGTTTTAATCTAATCGTAGTAGAATAGGAAGCATGTTTTGTCTTTGATTGGATTGCAATAATTGTTGAAGATCTTGGAGATCGGAGCTTAACTCGGAATGGACGAGGATAGACATCGACAAAAAGGTACATCTTTTTCCTCTTCTCTATATATTGGTTTAGCTAGGTTTAAAGGGATGTTAGTGATCAACGTTAGAACCTTTATGTCTTGGTCTTAGAGATTTAGGGTCCAAGAGGGAATCCACCTATCCGCAGGGGGATTTTCCTGTAAAAAAGTGTGGGTCTGAGGAGTGACGTGGTAGATTCCATGTCTGAGCCACGTAGGATGGCACGTGTGCTGGGGTGCCATGTGGTTTCCACGTGGCACTGAGGTCGAATTGAGGGTAGAAGGCCCAGAAACTTTGGGGGGGCGTAACTTTTGATCCATAGTTTGAAATTGAGCATGGTTATAGTCGTTGGAAAGCTCTCGACAAGCATAGTTTTTCTACGAGGTCTAATTGGAAAAGTGAAGTAGTTGGAAAAATTGAAATTTTCACACCCCATCCCTTAAAAGGTACATAGGGGGTTGGGTGATGTTACAAGTGTAATACATCATGCATTAGTCTCATAAATTTAGTTGGTGCATTACGTAATCCAAATGGCATGATCAACCATTCATCCAGACCTTTCCTTGTATTGAAGGTGATCTTCTAGGTGTCTTCTTCTTTGACATGTAGCTGGTGGTATCATGGTTTCATATCTAACTTGGTGAATTACTTTGCTTGTTGCAACCGGTATAACAAATAATAAATCATGGGTAGAGGGTATTGATTATTTAGTGTAATATTTGTTGGCGCAAAATTGGAGATTGGGGTACTCGAAGGTTGCCAACAAAGATATCATTGTATTCTAGCAACACTGGAATATTCAACCTTCCGCAAGGAAAGGAGGTCTCAGCTGAAGCGCAACCAAGACTTTTGTGTGATAAAGTGAGTTAGCGAGGATGCATCATTATATCTAATGCAACCCAATGCAAATCCATACTCGAATGTGAAAATATTATATCATTGAGAGTCTACAACAATATATACATCCGATAATTATGTTGCATAGCATATAGATAATCCCATACATTGAAATACATGCCTAAATAATTATTGATTAACAAACATAGTACAGAAATAATTGCGCAATAGAGGAATCACTGAAATGTGCAAATCATAACCAAAATTTTAGGGCCCAAATGATCTCTTGTATTAGCAATATCTCAGAATTTGTGATCCATGAGTATACCCTTTTATCATAGCTTATACATTATTTTCCAAGTTCACAAACCCTTTAAATACTCTCTTGCTATTTTGAAAGCACATGTATTCTCTCAAAACCCATTACAGTATCTTATTGCACCCAACCTAATCACAGCAATGGTGATAGCCTAATAACAAAGAAAGCAACAATAATACTAGCAATAGTCTAACAAAGCATAATATAAATATTAACCAACCAACTCTACAAAATAATAATGACGATATCCAACCATTTCCCATTACATAATTCCCAATTTGTATGGTTTTCTTGTCTACTTCTTGATTCCATTGTTATCCTTTCCTGATTTTTCTTCTGCTACTTTCCCACTTTCTCTTTGCATGTGCTCAAAGGTTTTGGCTCTTTCCGCTTACTCATTCATCTTGCATATGATTTGTTTTCACTATTGGCGTGCTTGAAATTAGCTTTCCACTCAACGTAGCTACTATCCATTGCTTCTAGTCTTTTGTTGTGTTGTTGTGCATTCTCACAAAAAATTGACCTTTCCGCAAAATCAGTTTCTCTTCAAAAATGAAGGGCCCAAAAATATTGTTTAAAGATCTGTAATGGATACACATCTACCAAGTCTCATCATTCTTGGGTATTATAATTATAGATGACCCACAAGGTGAGGTACTCGATTGAATCACTCCCTTCTCTGGAAACTGCTACAACTGCTTCTTCACTTCATTTGCTTCTAGAATGTACTATCTATATAGCCCAATGTTCAGAAATGGGAAGTCTAGCAATAATTGTATTGCATGCTCCACTTCCCTCTTAGGTGGTAGCTTTTTATGCTCTTGGAACACTCCTATGTATTCATATAGAAACTCCTGCAATTGATTTTTCATGTATTTAGTACACCCTTCCAAGAATTCCTTTACTCTTATCGACTCAACATCAGACTGATTTTCTCTTAAGAAAAGTAAAACATATTTCTTTCTAGAACTAATCCACTTCTTTCCTTGGTTGGAACTTACTAGTGATATCTTCTATTTACCTTTGTGTGCATTGATTATGTATGACTTCTTATCCTTGATCATGAGATACCGGTTGGATCTCCGCATGAAAATTCCATCCCTCATATACATGTAGGGTCTCCCAAACATTACACCACACACATCTAGGGGTACTACATCCAACACCACTTCATCAATAAAGCCTGCACTTACAACAAATTTAATCTTACATTGTTTCATTACCTTGATATTTGCATCCTTTTTTACCCAACCCAATGGATAGGGACTAGATTGATCGTGAACCTTCAATCCAAGCTTGTTGGTCAAATCCCCTACTATGAGATTAGCCTATGAACCGAAGTCAAACAGAGTGTTTATCTTGGTGTTCTTGACCTGGATCTTGATTTGGAAGAGTTTGGTCATATCCTTCTCTTCCTAGTGATGAATTCTACTTAGATTCACCTCCTTCTGCATTGATTTCAATACAATATTCTCATCCACATCGAAGCTACTTTCTACCCAATTACTTGAATTTGTGGCTAGAATATTATTTTTCTTTGCATCCTTCTTGTGATTCTTCGGTTTCAGATATGGATGTAGTTTCCAACACTTTTCCTCAGTGTGAACATCAATTTTTCAATGGTTACAGTGGTTGTTGGGATCCTTGCACTGATGTGAAGTGGTTTTCATCTTATTATCCCCCCCAACACTTATTCTTCCCCTCCTTGGAAGCCTCCTAGTGGTGTTTCTACTTCGAACTACTTGGTTTCCCTTTCTTGTGGCCTATGTTTTCTAGATAGTGTGCCTGTACACATGCCTCGTCCACTGTCCTTGGCCTAAAAAACATCAATTTATTTCGTATATGACTATGTATACCCCCCATATACTTGAGGAGTACATTTGGGTTCTTGGGAGAGATACCCAGCATGATGGCCATATTTTTGAACTCAATGGTGTACTCATATACATTTTCCCCTGCCTTTTCATAAAGTAGTGGAAACAAAACCATTGGTCCTCTACATACCCAATAGGATAGAATTGAGACTTAATGAGGGTTTTGAAATCCTCCCACTTAGTTACTAGTGGATCACGCTCCAGTCTAAGTGTCTCCACGTGAATTTCCCACTAGGTTAAAGCATGGCCCTCTAACTTTAGTCTGGAAAATGATATATTTTTCTCCTCGTCTATATGGTGAATGTTGAAATAAACTTCTAATTGTTGCAACCAATGATTTGGTTTTAATGCATCGATCTAACCTTAGTATGTATTTCAACTTTTTCTTCCATATTGAATAGGGATTGTGAAGGGTTAACAACACTTGAACTGAGCTACTCTTTCTTGGGCTCTTTCCTCGACTCATTTTATGGGTCTTTATTATATCTCTATTTCCCTTCTAATATGATCTTGGAGTTAGAGCCTCTAGCCTCTCTATATAGTCCAAGATCGCTTACCAAAGCCACCATAAGGAGGGACATATTGTGAGATATGTCAATGACTTTCCCTTCCATCCTCAAAAGTCTCTCCCATGTTGGATATAGAGGGTTGTTATGAATAGACCCGTTGATCATGGCTAGGGTTCTATGAATTTCTTCTTAAACTGATTCCTAGATCCCTGCAAATTTCCACAAATACCTCAAAGAATATTGTTATGATATAAACATTATATTATTCCACTAGAATATTTCATCACAATAGATCTTATATATTCTGAATTCTTAGATGTATGTGGTTTATTTCCTTAGATCCCATATTTATTATCTCTAGCTTATTTGTTGAATTTAAGAAATAACTAAAATACAAAAATGAAAAGATAGACATAAAATACACATCATCCACACAAATGAACACTAGATTTGACCTAAGAAACACAATACAGGAGAAAACCCAACTAGAAGGTGAGGCCTATGCTTTTCTCTCTTTTTTCAGTTATAAAATACACATACAAAGGAATGGGAACTCATTATGGAGTTACCTTTTGACATTGTGGCCTGAACGGATGTTATAGAATCCTCCTTCTCCTCTAATATTCCCACAAAATTCCACACTATTATGTTTTTCTCAACTATGGAACAATATACAATCCAAAATAATGGAACCCCCTTCTCCTCCTAACGGCCTGATATATAACATAGTTTGGTAGTCATCTAGGATTAGGGTTTTGAATTCCTCAACCCTCAGTTAGTGATCAAGTTTGTACCTTCTATAATCTTCATGAAAATCAACACATGGCTATCCCTACACATTTGAGTAATGGGGGTTGATGTGGAATCCACTTGTACCATAAGGTATATCAACAAGGTAGGTCAACTTGTGGGAGGCATAACTTTTGCATACGAGCTCTAATCGAGGTGATTTATTGCACCCTGGAAAGGTCTCGTTGTGTAGAATATGGAATCTTCCACCAAAGTAGGTTTGGATCCAAGAAAATTTCATTTTATGCCTCAAAATGGCTCTGGGAGATTTTAAATGGTTTTTTGGACTCAATTTACCAAATTGAGACCAGAGACCAAAATGGCTCTATGAGCTTATTCCTCCAAATTTTTCCACCCATAAAGTATCGAGATAGATGAAAAATTATATAATGATCCAATTTGAATCACATAATAATTACTCACAATTGCATGATCATTGGGTTCCTCTAATACACAAAGTGATAACAAAGGGAACCATATTCAAATTGGTAGATTTTCTCTCAAGTAACAACAACACTGCAATCAAAAAATTAAATTTTCAAGTCTCTACATGAAAAGCATCGTGTTCCTCAATCATCCCAAATTGGGGTTCAAATTTTGTTGCATATATAGAAAGAAATATTCAACGGCTCATACAAGTAGTTGAATCCTTTGAATATGGTCCTTACAATATACTTGATAAAATTGGGGAAATACTTTTAAGCCCGACATTCCACCAGACCTGAGTCTAGATCCAGTATTCAATGTGGATTTGCTTCAACCATGTTTTCCAGTATTGTTGTAACAGGATGACATGCATCTTGAAGAGACAAAATACATCCACCCATATGTTTAAGATCAACTTATAGCTAAAACCATTGTTGGAAACCAATCATATCATACAAGGACATAGACGATTCCCTTATTTCAATTGGCCAAAGAAGGACAAATCCCAACACAAGGTAAGTGGTAATAAACCACTAAATTGATGTATAAGTTTTCTCATCTACATAAGAAAAAAATGATCATTATCAATTAAGGTTGAAGTTATGATCCATCCCAAGACTTGACTATCATCAAATTGACTTGTGCACACTCTGCAGTCAACATCTTGTTTGTATCATCGTTGACTATATAGTTCACCACTTAGTCAAATTTCAATGGACCCTCAACTTAGTCAACCTAAAATTAGTGGATTATCACATCCTTCAACAAGGATTGATCATCATACATATTAGGAAGCACTTGATGATTCAATATACATATCAAAAACTATTGTGAATAGTGAGTAGACATCAAGGCAATTGTGCCCATCAATGTGGTAGCATATGTCTCTTCTTCTAGCTATTAGCTAGAAAGAAGTCAGTTGGTCTTCTTAATTCATTCTTATAATTGAATTGTAACGAAAACACAATGGGTTGGGTGCCCAAGTGTCACTTAGAGATTGTATAAATATGTGTAAGCTCCATGAGATGAGGGTCCCATTTAGTTTCTCTCTATATAAACCATATCTCTCTATATATTGTGTATGAGTCCCTCAAATCAATTCACCTATCTCCAAATTTATAGCTTGTATACTTTAAAGATCGGCTTCCAAAGGAAGCTATTCAATACACCAAAGGTTTTGTCCATTGGATTTCTTAGTTATCAATCATTGGCTTGCATCTTCACCTGATTAGTGTTGTTTATTGCTTTCAGTCAATTCTGTTTAGTTATTTGTGCAATGGTTTTCAAAGAAATTATAGAACTTTACATCCTTTCACCACTGATCCAGGTGGATATCGGTGGCCACCCACCTTTTCCGACTGGCTCAAAACAGCTTTCTGTTAATTTTGGCAATTCACTATTTTTAGCAGTTTTTAACTTCCGAGGCCATTTTGAGGGCCCAAATGAAGTTTTTTCGAGATTGAGGTTCTCAATGATATCTGAAGACATAATTGAGCCCCCAAAATGAATCTCCTCGACAATACCTTTCCAACGAGCTATCACACGACCCCGGGAAGTTGATGTACTCACTTACCCAAACGGGGCCCACATGACTTTTGGCGCTTCATCTCCTAGGGTTAGGTTTTTGGATGTCTAGGGTTTTTGGCATTCTTGTTTATTGTAAAAAGGCCTTCAGAGCCTCATTTTAACCATCTTCTTGGGAATGTGATTAGTCGTCACATATCTTCTCAAAGATAAGCTGCCGCCATTCTAGCGAGTCTTTCACTCTGTATTTTTACAGTCTCTATACATTTCTTTCATTAATAGAAATTGGGTATTACTGTATATCTGTGTTTATGGTTGCATCTCTGATACATTTATGTTATATTATTGAATATCTATGATATCTCTGTGCATTTCTTTCTTATATCTTCGCTCTCATTTCGTGTCGAAAATAATTTGGATCAACCACAATAGAGCTTGATTATTTCCATTGACTATGTTATCCCCTATCCTCACCTAGGTGACATGGATCACAAATGAATATTAAACATTTTATAATTGTTCTATAGATGCTACTATGTGTATTTTTGGGGGGGATTTGTTTTTGAATTGTTGGAATTGATTATTCTATAGTTTTGCATTTGCAAATATATGCATCCATTTTCATAGCCAGAGGATTTTCCTCTAGGCATAAAATCTACACCTTCAAAAGGCTTATGGGTGAGTGCATGAAGTTGGTGGATGATAAAGTGGAAATGGGGTGAGAAAGAACGTGTTCTCATTTCTAGGAACGTGCACGCGTTCCTAATGTGACATGTTCGGCAAACTTCAAACCTCCACTTAGCAAGCCACATAGGTGCATTCCCAAGAACGCGTGCGTGTTCTTGAGAACATGCATGCATTCCTAAGAAACATATGTACAAGAACACATGCACGTTCCTAAAACAAATTGAAATAAAAATAACGTGTTCTCTCTTTAGGAATTTGCACGCGTTCCTAAAGTGCATGTGTGTTTTTATTAACAGGAACAACGCACGCATGTTCTTGTTAACATGAAATATTCTCTCTCTCTCTCTCTCTCTCTCTCTCTCTCTCTCTCTCTCTCTCTCTCTCTCACACACACACACACACACACACACAAACACCTCTCCCCCCCGTCTCTCTATCTCTTTCTCACTCTCTCCCTCCATGGAGAGAGAGAGGGGGAGGAGTGGAGGAGAGAGAGAGAGAGAGAGAGAGGGAGATAAATATGGGGACGGACAAAGGGAAATGAGAGAGAGAGAGGTAGGGAGGGAGAGGGAGGAGGGTGGAGAGATGGGGTAAGATAAGGGGAGGGGAGAGAGAGAGAA
>ML810275.1:95793-112286 GCA_009831015.1 Picea engelmannii
GGAGAGTGAGGTCGGAGAGGAAGATAGAGGGAGCGAGAGAAAGGGGGGAAAATGGGGGGAGAGAGAGAGAGAGGGAATTTATTTGGGTTAGCAGGAACACACACGTGTTCTTGTTGCTAATAACACATGTGCACTTTAGGAATGCATGCATGCTTTAGGAATGTGTGTGCATTCCTAAAGCGTGCGTGTTATTTGAATTTCAATTTTTTTTTCGGGCAGGAGTGACAACTCTAGCATACATGTTTGTTGAGTTGGTTTCCTCATATTTAGGTTTGGGATGACAAACCTAGTGGTTCAGTCTGCAAATACATAAAAACCTTCATTTTTATGAATTCCTCTCCATATCTCTATTTTTTACGTTATTTTTCTATAGGCTACACAATTCAGTTATTGATGAAAATACAAACACAGATAGAGTTGGTTGTGTAGATTCCAAATATACAATATTTTTTTTTTAATTAATAATGTTTACTATTTCTAATCTATTTTTGTCTTGACATATATCAAAATCCTAACTATAACTTTTGTCGGCTTAACCATTTCTCGAATGAGTTATATGTGGCACTAGAGGAGACCGATATCTACTATCTAAATAAAATAAGTATTGTTTTGATCATGTTAAGACCCTCTTAGCCTGCACGAACAAAAGACATTGTAATTTCAGGGATATGTTGACTTTGATAATTTTAAAAAATATATAAAATTAATATAATAAATTTCCAAAAAATACACCGCACAACAAAAATGGGTTCTCTACAAGCATACAAGTTTTTGGAATGAAATTTCATCGTTAAGGTACTCAACACCTGCATGAACAAAAACAATACCTTATATTTTGTTGGAAAAATAAGATATCATTGTTAGAAAAAAATCAAATTTGACATAGTTATTCACAATTTCTATGAAAAAAAATTGTACATTCAGAAATCTTATTCAATTTCCTATATTTCATCTTCTTACACCATATTCAAATTCATTGTAAAAGTACCTTGAATAATCCCTCCAAGTTAACATATCGTTGTTTTTCCAAGTTTGTATTTCCACTA
Source organism: Picea engelmannii (assembly GCA_009831015.1). Lineage (NCBI taxonomy): Eukaryota > Viridiplantae > Streptophyta > Pinopsida > Pinales > Pinaceae > Picea > Picea engelmannii. The sequence continues at coordinate 96,840 of ML810275.1, forward strand.
ACGCTTCATGAGAGACCATCATTATCTTGCACTTACCCTTATATTCATCCATTAATTGACTACATCTTCTAAGAAAATGTTCCACAACATGCAGAGCTTCTGGATGAAATGATAATAAATGCACTTTGTGATGCAGAGCTTCTAGATTAAGTGATCATAAATGCACTTTGTGATGGTTACAATGTCCTTATTTTAATCCCCTAGGTCTTGGGCCAATGCATTGCTATTGGTATATTATTGTTGTCATTATTGGTCAGTTAGGCTCATTATTTTTAATTATACCCCTTACAGTCTCGTATATATAATAAGGAGATCTAGTTTTAGGGATCATGAAGAGTTATTTGTAAACATGAGGTATAAAGGAGGTTACCCCATTGAAGTGGCATTGTTATTAATTCACTCTTTATCATTCTCAAGGCATAGAATTACTTATTGTTTCTATTTTTATGTTATTTGGGGTACTTGGTCCATAATATTTTGTATCAGAGTAGATGATCCTTGGTTTGGCTACTTCAAACAAACCATCTTACCATTTCTGCTATAAAAAAATAAAAATAAAATAGATTATTTTCAGTGATGAAATTTTCAAGATGGATAGAGGACATAGTGAAGTACATTGGGTAAAAATTTCAAAATCTAGTTCGTTACATTTTCAGTTTTACAAGTTGTGGAAGTTTTGGATGGAATTGGAAATAATATGGACCCAACTATTTCAAGTAAAAGTTTCATAATTTTTAGGGAAATATTAGCAAAGTATAGTATGTACGAGTTTTCTCTCTTGAATTAAGCTAAAAAGAGGATGTTCTAGTAATTCAAGATCATAACTTTATCTTGGAATGTCTAAATTAAAGGAGATCAATGGTAACCTGAAGAGGACATCTAAGAGTACATCATGTAAAAAAATTAGCAATAGAGGATTAGAATTGGCAAATTTGTAACAGGTTCAAGGTTGGGTAGCAAAGAAGACCTTCAATCGGGACTTAGAAGGAAAGTCAATTTAAAATTAGTATAACTTTTGATTGGAAGATCGATTTGGGGTGTTTAAAAGGGGGTTATAAAGAGGAATCATACGAGAATATATAGGTATCAAATTTGGTACCATTTTAGGACCATTTATTGAACAAGTACGATTATGATGGAGAAAAACAAGCCTCTCTTTCTAGGAGCAAAAAAATTGGCAGAACCTCCCAAATGGAAAAACATACCCAAAGAAATTATGGAATTATTATTAATTGGTATAACCTAACAAAATAATATGAAACTTGGAAGGATGAATTATTTATACAGAAGCATCTACATATAATCAAGCATTAAGGGAAATGTGTGTTTGAAGGTCTCAAGCATGTTAATCCCTAGGTCTTGAGCCATTACATTATTATTGTTGTCATTATTGGTAAAGCTAGGCTCATTATTTGTAATTGTACACTTTTCTCTTATATATACCAAGAAGATCTAACTTTAGATCATCAAGAGTTATTTGTAAACATAAGGTGTAAAGGAGGTTGTTCCTCAAAGTGACATTGCTATTCATTCACTTTTTATCATTCTTAAGGCATGGCATTACTTGTCCTTTCTGTTGTTACGCTATTCAGGGTATTTGGTCCATAGTATGTTATAATTGTGTCACCATGTGTATTTTTTTTTGGAGTTTGTTTTTGAATTGTTAGAATTGATTATTCTATAAAAAAAAAATTGTGAATATATGCACTCATTTCCATGGCCAAAGGCTCGTTCTCTAGCAGAAAATCTACACCTACAAAAATATATGTTTTGTCCTTGAATTGACTATATATTCCAAACAAATGTTTCACAACATGCAAAGCTACTTAGTGAAATGATAACAAATGCACTTTGTGATGTAGAGCTTCTAGATGAAATGATAATAATTGCACTTTGTGATGGTTATGATGACCTTGGCATGAGAATATCTTTCAAGTTATGTGAAAAACATGTATGTCTTCTTTTTTTAATTGATTTGCCCAACTAAAGATGTTTTTATAGTTTATTTAAGCATATCAACGTAAATCCATCTTAAATCCAAATCTATCAAGCACAGAGAGGGGTCAAAGTTCTTAAGGTGTAAATATTATTATTATTAGTTAATTCCATGTTATGTATTAATTCTTTGATATTAAATGATTAAAAAAATTACACCTTAAGAAATTTGATCACTCTATGTGTTTGATAGATCTAGGTTTAAGATGGATCTACATTGATTTGTAAAGGATTAAGTGACAACATCTCCCCCATATTAAATTGTAAAGCACCTCACTAGTTTCAATGCAATTAATGATAAAAAAAAGTTTCATGAGTTCATATTTTCTAGGATTTTACTTCTAATCTAACCTCACACGGACACCAATCCACCTTTAAATAGAACCTCTTAAATATTCAACTCAATATTGTCTATAAAATCAAAACTATGTTGTATAATCAAATGTGTTCAAATTTATTGCATTTCCAGTACATATATCCACTAGCGTAAGTGTGGCCCCTTGTCATTCATTGATATTTTATCTAGTTCTTTTCTTTTCATCAATTATATTTTCCTTATTTCTTTTAAAACTTCGATTTGACTCTAGTGATCTTATGAATTACAAAGAAAGCATGTTGAATCTATATAGTACTTTGTGGTTTATGAGATACCTCTAAAATAATTAACTCAATATTGTTTATAAAATCAAAACTATGTTGTATAATCAAATGTGTTCAAATTTATTGCATTTCCAGTACATATATCCACTAACCTAAGTATGGCCCCTTGTCATTCATTGATATTTTATCTAATTCTTTTCTTTTCATCAATTATATTTTCTTTTAAAACTTCGATTAGACTCTAATGATCCTATTCATTGCAAAGAAAGCATGTTGATTTTATATAGTAATGTGTGGTTTATGAGATGTCTTAGTTCTTCACAATTATCCCAACCCACAATTCTAAGCATTATCCGAACTCACAATTCTACACAGCAATGTGCATGGAAAATTGATGTTGCTTATTAAGTTCTCTTTCTTGAATTTGTGTAATTGACCTATGAAAGATTGAAATATAAAATACAAATTTGAGCTTTTTGCATGGCACATTAATGTTCCTTACTAAGTGTTCTTTTTTTTCTTGAATTTGTATAGGTGACATATGGAAGATTGAAAAACAAAATACTAAGTTGAGTTTCTACATTATTTTTCTACTAATTAATAATTAATAGATGTTTTACATAGTAAAGATTGAAAAACAAAATACTTTCTATTGAAAATTTTGGCCTTAAAGTTTATAATAGTAAATGAATATTAAAATAAAATAAATATTTTTTCACAAAAAAATAGCATTAGCAATCTTGCTTTCTTCCATCTTGATTAAGATGTTTGTACAATGTACAATAATACAATCTTCTATCAAGTATTGGTTTGCATTAGATCCTCAAAAACTTTTAAAAGCCATTGCATCTTATGGTAAAAAGTATCTACTAGTTAGCATTTTATGTTTTCAAGTAAATGAGGAATAGTCAAATTCTGCTCCGTGGTAGCGTACATCACATCTAAATTTTACATATTCTAATTTATTTATTTTACAATTTTGCGTATGTATACTTTAGATTATTGGTTCGTCTTAACTCTTCTTATGGTCATTTCAATGTCTCGAGGAAACCCTATTTGCCCTCAACATAGACAAAAACCCTATTAGTGATTTCATACCATGATTGCTGCAATTTGCATCCATTAGCTCCAATTGAAGCCCATCAACAATCGAAGAGCTTCCATCAACCTTTGGTTTTTGTTCCCTTTTCATCTGTTTCCATGAAATGCCAGCTGCCGCCTTTAGAGATGAAAATCTACAGTGCAAAACCACGTACCATCAAAGGTGGCAGCTTGCCATGGCCCCTCAGTCGGAACCTGCAAAACCACGTACCATCAAAGGTGGCAGCCTGCCATGGCCCCTCAGTCGGAACCTGTCGATTCATCAAGCCAAGAAGCTGAAAAATTGTGCTGTATATATAGCTACCTGTAGCTTCAAAGGCACAGACACATCCCGTGTGTAGTAAGAAGGTGGATTGATTCAATCAAGCGAAGAAGAATTCCATGGAAGGAATAATTTCGAAGAGAGGAGAGGAAAAGCAAAAGCAAGTCCAGCGGGTTATTGAAGCGGATGAAGATCAACGTTCGGTGGCATATAAGGCTGGGACACCGCTCTACTCAGGAAAGATCTCGGAAACGGACCAAATTCGCCTCTTCAACGACATGAATCCAACAACAGATTCATCGAAAGGCCAACAAACTCATGAAGAATCTACCCATGTCGATGATGCTGTTTCGTTTCCCTTTGAACGCCCCTTCCCTCCCAAGGTCTTCAGGTGATGCTGTTAATGATCAATCAATCACCTGATAAATTTTAGATTGATTTTATCATTATATCAAACATTCTTAATTTGTGTGTATAGAGAAGAAAAGGATCCAGAGGTGAGGGAGGGCATTGAACAAATTGGCGGCCGCCCTGGTGAAACCCAAGACATGGATGGGAAGCTCATTACACCAGAAGATGCAAGAGTGTACGTGAATATATAATTAGGGTTTCAGTGTTTATAATTAGGGTTTCAGTGTTTGATGGTTTCGTATCTGAATTTGAGCATGATATAGATATATATATGGGTGTGATTGTATGATCAGGATTCAAAGGAAGGAGGCAGAATGTCTTTATCCGACGGGCAAAGGAAGTTTGTCTGCAAGAGCACAGTCTGCAGCAGCTGCTAACGTCAAGGAAGGCAGAGTCGAGGAAAATGCTGGGCTTTCTGCAACTCTTCGCTGATGTATATAGTTCGAAGTATTGTTCATGATTTCTGGCTTCTTGTAATTACCCACTCATGTTTTCACAGACAAAGCCCGTCCCGTTTTGGGAGTTGTTGACATGGACAGATTTCTTTATGAACATTTTGAAACAATCGTGATTGTAAAAGAGTTTTTGCTATTATCTTTGATCTTGAGAAACAAGATTATATCTTTGAAACAATCTATGATTATAACATAGTTTTGCTTATTATCTTTGATCTTTGGAAACTACGAACAAACAAAAATGTCCTGCTTCTTTGGAATAGGAGAGTTTCTTATAATGTAAATCCCATAACATTAGGCTTATGATGTCGGTTTTATATTGTGGTTGACAAAATATCATTTATCTTTCAGAATAGTTTTTATATTGTGAATATCTTCTGAATTCATTAAACGGAGTTATATTTATGGAAAGAAATGTTTTATGTTGTTGTTGACAAAATATCTTGTAAATTCATTCAGAATATCTTGTGAATTCATTCAGAATAGCATTCGGAATGAAGTTATATTCATTCAATGAATATCTTGTGAATTCATTCAGAATAGCTTCTAAATTCATTCAGAATGAAGTTATATTTATTTCAGAATATCTTGTGAATTCATTAAATGAAGTTTATTCTTGTAAATTCCTCCGACAGAGATTGTGAATTCATTAAATGAAGTTTATTCTTGTAAATTCCTCCGAGAGCCGATACAGAATGAATCTTCCTTCCTCCTCAGAGGCTCTAGTACCATTTTGTAAACACAGAGGCTTCCTCCGACGGAGAATGAAGCTTGAAAGTTTGTCTTGCTTGCTTGCTTTTGAAGCTTCCTTCCTCTTCAAAGGCTCTAATACCATTTTTTAAACTACCATTTTGTAAACACAGAGGCCTCCGACGGAGAATGAAGCTTGAAAGTTTGTCTTGCTTGCTTGCTTTTGAAGCTTCCTTCCTCTTCAAAGGCTCTAATACCATTTTTTAAACGCAGAGGCTTCCTCCGATGGAGAATGAAGCTTGAAAGTTTGTTTTGCTTGCTTGTTTTTGTTTTTTTGCTTTTGTTGATGCTTTCTTCTGCTTCCTCCTACGGAGATTGAAGCTTGAAATTTTGTCTTGCTTGCTTGTTTTTGTTTTTTTTGCTTTTGTTGATTCTTTCTTCTACGATCTCAGCTTGAACCTCGCAGCTTGAACCTCGCGACCCCCTAGGTGAACCCAAAAGGATCCCAGCTTGAACCTTTGAACAGCCCAATGCCTTACTGCCCTTAGCGGCCACTGCCTAGCGGGACTTACCACGACGCTCTTCAGGACCTAAGTGAACTTCCGGCAATCTTCTCAGTGAACTTTTGGGCACCAACCTCCAATGAACTTCCGACAATCGTTTTAGTAGGAAAACAGAAATAGAAAAATACACAGACAAGAGAGTAGACAATTTTCATAGATAAACATGCAGACGTTGATTTGTATTATATGAGCCAAAACGGCATGGGTTTACAGACTTGAACTTGAGCGCATGGGTTTACAGACTTGAACTTGAGCACAGGTTGCGCTCTCTCAAAACATTCCACACAGACTTATAGACTGAAACTAAATGCTTTTGCCACTTTAGGTTCATGTTGGTCGAGCCAGAATCACATAGGCTTATCAAAGAAACTTAAAAGAAAGACTCAAAGCTCAAAAAGAGGGAGCTTAGAAGACTCGAATCACGCAAGCTTATCAAAGAAACTTAAAAGAAAGACTCAAAGCTCAAAAAGAGGGAGCTTAGAAGACTCAAACTGACTAAAAACTGAGACCCTTTACTATGAATCTCCCTTCTCCTTATATACAATTTTTTTGGAGAAATTAATCATTTTTTTAAAAGACATTTGACTTATTCCCCTCAAAATCAAATCTACTTTCTAGATTTATTGTATACTTGGTGGAGAGAACATGCAAGAGCCATCTGACCAAGATTCTAATCATCTTTCCATGTATTTGGAAGTACCTTGGAAATGCGGGTCAAACCACGTCAAAAGCCAGAGAAGTACTTTGGGTTTCCAAGATTCCTTGCGACATATAAATGATAAGAGTTTGTACAAAATGGAGTTTGTAATGTAAACCCACGGAAATCTAATGACACCACTGTCGGCCAGTAAGACATGATAGACTTATTAGTCATTTTCAATGCGAGTATGAAATTTTTCTTCATATCTCAATGTGCCCCACATCTTCGTATAGCGCTTGCGTACTATGACTGGTTTTCCATTCATCATTTGGATGGAAGTTTTGGTTTTATTGACCCATTGGTGGTGATTTAAAATAAAATTACATAATATTTCTCCATCATTATGTCCATATTGGCAGAGGTTTTGTACTCTGTGAAGTGGGAGGTATTCCTAACATGGAAGTGTTTACATTTCCAAACTTGATTAGGGTTAGGTCATTTTCTTTTTGTAAGAAATCCCACCATAAGTTTTTGTAGCGAGAATAATCATAATCACTCTCAGGAAAATAGATGCTAGGATTTCTTTCAGGCCACTGTAGTAACAGCCTTGGTCTGTGCAAACAATAGTATTGTTGATGTGGTCCTCTGTGGTTGTGGATTTCCCAAATAAGATCAATATCATGGAAGGTACTGCTTAAAGAATCCTGAGCTTCATATGCCTTTTAAGTTGCTTTAGTGATGACGGGGAGTAGAACATTTGATGTTGGTCTTGCTCGAACCTCAGGGACCATTCTTTGTGGGTAATGTAAACTTGTTGATTTTATGATCTGAGTGCTTCTTAATTCCCAATGTGGCCTCCATTCTTCTTTGTATTCTTCCCAACTGAGAAGATCAAGGATAGACGTTAAGACTTCTGAGCCATTTTGCCAACGAACAGAGATGATCATTGCATGAGATTGTAAATGTTCTCAGCTTAGGAAATCTAGAATACTATTAGATGTACCTTTGGTATGTTCTATATCAAAATCAAAATTACTGAATAAAGCCTGCCATCGAGCAAACTTGGCATCATTGGCCTTTTTAACTTCTTTGTTCAAAACTCTTTTCATGGCTGCAGCATCTGTTCTTAACAAACAAAAAAATATTGATAAGAAAAATTTCAAACTTGTGTATTGCATTCAAGGAAGATTTTATTTCTTTGTCTAATGCAGAATAGTTTTTCTCACTAGGTTGCCAGAGACCGGAGGCAAACTAAACTATTTCTTTTGTTTGTATGCCATTTTGAATTTTGATTTGTTTGAGTACAGCTCCCCATCCAAGATTGCTAGCATTCGTTTCAACAATTTTGTAAAGATCATCGTCGGATATATGAAGAAGTGGCAATGTTTTTGTTGTTGCCTTGATTTTATGGACTGCTTGGGTATGTGCGTCTGTCTAAGGATTTGCTTCTTTCTTCGACCTGTCATCCAACAAATTTCTATCTTTTGCACAGTTTTTATAAAAATGGCTTATATAATTGAGACTTCCCAAGAATCTTTGGAGTTGTAATTTGTCCATAATTTTGTCTAGGAATTTATCTGCAAATTCAACAACATGGTTATGGAGGACCAATTCACCATTATTTATGATGTGCCCAAGATACTTTATCTCTGTTTTGAATAGTTCTAGTTTTGTTTTTGAAAATACTAATCCATCCTTTTGGATAATCTACAAGAACTTTCTGAGATGTTTGAAGTGGTGTTCAACAAAGGAAGAAAATACTAGGATGTCATCAATATAAGCAATAAACCAATCAAAGTATTGTTTTAGGGCATCATCCATGACTCTCTGAAATTTGGAAGGAGCATTTTTCAATCCAAAGGGCATGAAATTCCATTCATAGTGTCCTGCGGGAACACTGAAGGCAATTTTGAACTTATCTTTTATGGCCACTTGCCAAAAACCTAATTTTAGATCAAACTTAGAGAAGATCTTTGCTCCAGCAATTCTGGTCACCAAACTAGACTTGTTAGGGATAGGGTATGTGTCATCAGCCAATACCATATTCAAAGGTTTGTAGTTGATGACCAATCTAAGGATTCCTCTTACTTGTTCAGTGTAACACCCTATTTCCCCCAGTTTGTAAAAATAATTGGACTGGCCAAGAACTATGGAAAACTCATAAATGTGAATATGTGATGTAAATGGACCTTGAGTAAAAGGTCAATAAATGTGAATAACATTATGAATTTTATTGCAGGACTGCTAAGAGGGGATGTGCAGAAATGATCTAAAAATGAAGAAGACTTGAAAAACTTGAAAAATTATTGCAAGTGAAATGTCATGTGTTTAAAGAAAATGGATCAGTTTGCAACACAGTTTGCAACACATAAATTAAGGATTACTTATGCAAATTACACATAGACAGCAACATAATCAATGAACATAAACACATAAGCACAGCAATTGATAAAGGAGTTCACCCCTCTTATGGGCTACATCTCCTGGTCCAGCTTCCAATGGATCATTATTATTAATTGCTCAAAAAGTGCTCAAAAACATGTCTTACAATTCTCAAACTGACAAACCGACTGCTCCAATGTCTTCCCAGCGTCCCAAAACCCCTGTCTAGGCTCTTTCGGCACCTCAATCGGTCGAAAAATGAAGAAGTTAAGCCTCCTGGAAGTCTCCCTCTTCAAGCTTGTTGTCTTTGGTTCTACAATTCGCACTCTCTCTTCAATGAACCTGGCTCACACGCATTTTAAATCGTATAAACCTGGCACCGGGCGCAACTGTGCCAACGGTGCAAACCGTAGGATGGTTAAGGGCGTGCCAGCCCCTAACCGCTTCGACACCTGGGCGTATGACGCATACGACCGTAGGTTTGGAAAATNCCCCCCCCCCCCCCCCCCCCCCCGCGCTCTGATTCGTGGGCACATGGTAATACAAATATACAACCCTGCGACTGGGGGCTCTACACATAGTAAACCCCGCGCGCATTGAAATATGGTTACATGTGTTAATACCCACGGAATATATGTTACAAATCACGTGCCAACGGTCGGGCTATACTATATATAACACGGTGATATAAATACAAACGACCACGACCATGGGTCGGGGCTAAGCCCCAGCCCGACCCCCCGTCAATCAATACAAAAGGCAAACTTAAATAAATGTAAACCCACATTCATTACAAGGAATAAGCGGTGGTCCGTTGGTCGGAGGCTCGTTGCGAAGGCGCTAAGTGTGGAGGAGGTCTGGGGGTCGAACCCCGTGGACTCCCAATAAAATTTTATTTTTGAAAACAATGACCAAAGAATGAGCGACACGTGGTGCCCTCGGGTTGGGCCACATGTCCTCATACTATTCGCCAACAACGGACACGTGTCAGCTCCTTATTCGCCACTGTCAACCAACCACCGTCTGCCACATCACCATCGACACATCATTGTACGGACTGTATGGCCCTGCCACATTAGACCGTACGGACTATACAGACAGGTACAGTCAGCATCAAAGTTTTTTGCCTGTTTGGCTTGGCGAACAGATCGCGATATCTTCTCCATACGGCATCCATTTGACAAAGTAAATATACCGTTGGAATCAGGAAGACGAGATGGACGCAATGGAACTATTTTCGTCGCATTCCGAGCACTTTGAAAATCGAGCAAAATTTGATCCCTGATCACACCTCCGCATTGGAAAGCTTTTGGACCTCCAAAAGACTATCTCAGTCTATGTGAAGATGAGGGTATAGTTCCCTCACCCTTCCAACTTCAATCCACTTGGCCTTCCTTGGATTCGTCCCTTTAAGACCTGTTAGCACTCTGTAAATTTCCAGGAGGTTGACAAAGAAGGAATCCACAAAGGTAACTTTATCCAACCGCTTTTAAAGCTGGGATCTAGCCCTTACAGCTTCAGAGAGGGATCTCTCTATATGATTTAGCTTTGTTTTTAATCTAGATATTAGGCTAGGTAAAGGGACAAGTATGTTTTGTTGTAAAGGGTTTATAAATTGGTTGAGACAATCTACACATCCATTGGGCTATGGGGTCTGTGTTTAATAAGATATGAGATACAACCCGAAACGCCAAAGAAGAACTTCACAGGGAGAGATAATACACTCACTGGATATTTAGTAATTAAAATGATGGACAGAAGAAACGATAAGGAAAATAACTTCAACTAACAAGCAGTTAAGAATTTCTTAATTGAAGATATTAGAAGATAAACATTTAAATCTTCAGAATTGGAAACAGGGTATCAAAGATAAATCCTGCAACATTACGCTATTCAATAAAGATTAGTTACAGAAAAGAAAATGATTACGGAGAAAGAAAAACATTCAACTTAGAAGATCAACATCACCAGTGAACATACGCAAGAATCCTGTAAAAGTGCCTCTTCTTTATTAATGGTAGATCTCTTCAAAAATAGTACAGTTTGATAGTAATGGGGTATGCCAATCAACAACCCCCAATACTTCGAGAGTTGAAGTATTTATAATTCAAATTACAAACGTTCCCGTCATAACTGATCGGGACGTGCTCATTCTATTTTTAGTTTAACTGCTTTAACTAATCAAAAATTGTTTGATGACTCAGTACAACTGCATGCGGAATTTCTGGGGTAGGTCGTTGGTGAGGTGCCCTCGCAACCTCTTCTGACTAGACAGGTGATTGGATAGTGACAGCTCATCTGCTAATCTAGTAGATCACACAGTTCTTCCCATCGGAGATGACTTGGCACTGTGACTTTAAGTAATCTCCGATATACTTCATCCATGTCTATATATTTAGCAAATGTAGGCTTAATGGGGAATACATGTCTAATATCGTGTTGGATACCAATATCCAACTGCAGGGCATCCATGAATGCTTTGCCTGTGATGCTCCCTTGTATCCCTGCAAACTTAGAACTGTCCTTAGACACTTCGGCTAATCTCTTCTTGTAATCATGGAGTGTCATTAGTTTGTCATTAATGACCTTCAGACCAGGTAGGCCTTTCTTTTGGAGAGCATCAATCTTGTTGACGAACTTATGTACTCCCTGATCCATGACTTGAACCTTTTCCTCGAGCTGAAGCATTAGACTTCTCTTGGTTAAAACCCTTTTTACCTCAAGTATAGTCTTTGTTATGTCCTCGATTTTTAATTCTTCAAGTTCCTCTCTGGTCTTGGAATTCAAGAACCTGATGATCTCATTTGCTTGTGCTGGCATGTCTCCCAGCTCCACTCTGATTTTCTCAATAGCTTCCTTGCTCCTCTGGAGAAACTCATTTTGTTCAAACATGATTTGAATCATTGGCCAGATTTCATTGATGGACTTGGTGATATATGTCCATACAATCTCTTTGACCTCAGCCAAAGTCTTCCCTGCCATTGTCTGTTTTTGGAGTTGTTGTAACTCCTTCCTGATATGATCATTAACCTGCTTTTCTTTGGATAGGCTTGTTTGGAAAGAAGTCTTGAGCTCTTGGAGGTTCTCCACCTCTTTCTTAAGCCTGATGATTTCTGACTCTTGCAGGTTCATCCTCTCCATGGACTTGGCGAGGTCTGTTGTTCCTTCTGGTAGTGGTACGGATGTTGCAGATGGAATGGATGTCACTGTCGTTGTGCTCAAACCTGCAATTGGGATAGCACTCAATGGAATTCCTTCCATTGGCTTCGTCTTCTCTTTCTCCTTTAGCAGTCTCTCTATCTCAGCCTCCATCTCTTGTAGCTGAGCATTCTGCTCCATGAGTAACTTTAACATCTCATCCTTTTCACCTTCCTTTTCTGCTATCTCCTTGGCCTGTGAGTCCTCTGTGGGAGGGAGTTTCAGTTGTTTTCTCAAGGACGCCATGTCAGCATTTTTCTTTTTTATCATCTCTTCGGCAGCCTTGACGTTTTCCGGGTCATAACCAATTTTGAGGACCAGCTCCTCCAGAGTCTTGATTTTGTTGTCTTTCGCAAAAGATGATATTTTCTCCAGCTTGAGTTCGGTCTGATCATTGCTCAAAGACACTTGAAACTTTGTTGTAGATGCTGAAGCGTGAGCTAATGTGTGAAAAACCATCTCCCATGTTTGTTTATGCAGATCCATCTGATCTGCCGGATGCACGTCCTTCGCCTGGAACTCGAAAGTGGCCCTTTTGTAATCTGAGATCACCTTGGGATCCGGTACCTGTGCTTGTAGATAAGCCATATGCATCCTACCCTTTTCTGTGTCAAATGCCGAAAGAAGCCTATGCTGAGTTGTGGAAGAATGTTTCCGAAACTGGGCATAAGTGTTGCAAGTGAGGGTCTGGTTCTTCTTCTTGATCAATTCATATTTCTCGAAAATGCCCAACTTGGGCCCAGTTTTGCTTGGTGGAGTATCCATGGGAGAATGTGTGGATTTCTTAGGTATTGTTGCTGTGATTGCTTTAAGTTGGCTCGAAACGAAAGGTAGAGTGACTGGCTTGACCCCGGTGGTAGTTACTGTGGTAGTCGGGACTTCTTGTTCTATTGTCGCGCCAGGCGTTGAAACTGTCTTTGGCCTCTTGGTGTGCATCTTGAACTCCTCTGACGACACCTCTGTTACAGGAGGAGATGACTCCTGTCGGGGCCTCTTCTCCTTGGGGACCTGGGGTGTGGTAGTGGGTGGCACACTCGTCGAGGGCACCTATTGTTCCACTTCAACTTGTTGTTCCACGCCCATCAAAGTATCAGGCATCCAAACTGTTTGATTTGCAAATTTCTCGATCTCTGGCTTGGACTCATGAGCATATGGGACGTTTTTATTTTTCACTCTCATTTCCAAAATGATCCTGCATGGATCATAGTTCCAGGTGAAACTTGTAAAGAATTTCATCTCTTTTAACATTTTGTCTGCTTCCTCCCCTGTGCCCCAACTATTGCAGATGAAAGAACCAATCTGCCCCTTGATCCGCAATTGCTGCTTCTTCTTCAGGGAAACAAAGTGAATATCATCTGAATTCATTATCTGCCTAATATATTCTAATGCAAAAATTCTTACCGGTACATATCTCGGCAGCTTGTAGGGTGCCAATTCGCACCCGAAAACTCTGATCTCAGTGTGATTTTGATACAAGAACCAGTCTCCTATCTTTCCATTGTCCGAGAGGTGTAGAATTCTCTGGACCTCTTCGGTTATTCGTGGCTCAGGCCTGCCGCTCAGCATGCTTACCACCGGGTGATAGAATAGATCAATGAAAACCTTGAAGCTGTACTCTGTGGAGTTATGCTTCAGGAGAGAAGTCCATGCAGTGACTGGTTGGGGCCTTTCGTCTGCATCCATCTTCTGCATGGAGAAACTGAATCTGTCAGCTTGAAAATAAACGAACATATATGCCAGTATAGAAGAATATATGAACATCCCCTATGTGCCGAAATTCACGAATTGTTCGTGAATATTATCGGCCAAGAAGGTGTTGTGCCGAAATGGACAGAAAACCCAGGATGGGCTCGTCTACCCATTGGTCAGAATAGTAACCAAGCAGAGCACACAGGGAAGAAATGATTTGATTTCCTTTGGTGGAGAACATGGAATAAGGGTAAGGGGGGTTGGTGGAAGGGAGTTGAGCCGAAGTGGGGAGGAAAAGCTCAAAAATCTGAGCTCTCTGAGGAAAGGTCATTTTCTGATATAACTCAGTGAGGATTTCTAAATTGAATGGGGACATAGATTCGGCACGGGGTATTTGCATCATCTGGTCAATATCTTTGGGGGTGATGAAAAAGAGGACATCTCCAGACGAAGAAACGACGACTTTCTGGTCGGGGAAGTAATGGGCTTGGAATTTGAGGGTGAATTCTGGGAAATGATGAATCTGAGGAAATAGATACAGGGGAAAATTGGACTCCCAGAGTCCAATTTCGTCGCTTTGGTCCAGGAACACCTCGCGGAGCCATGAATGAAGATCCGAAAAGTCGAAGTCGCAAATGGTATCGGCAATCAATCGATCTTTATCGACCAAGGGAATTTTGTCTAAGTTGACAGGAGGAGGAAGAAAAGGATTCTCTTCTCCTTCCACTTGTCTTGGCTTTGACACCATTTCAGCAACTGTAACTACAATAAAACGATGTTAGTGGGGAATACTGACTGTAGGTGAAGGTGGCGGAAAAGCAATGGAGGCATGAGAGTAAACTTTTCTGGTGCGATTGACGAATAGTGCATGGAGAGGGAAAACGGTAGTTTTATTTAAAACTGGGTCGGTTGGAACCGGGAAAACGGTCAGCATGACAACGGGTATATTATCCAGTTATTAATGGACAACGGGTCACTTGGGGGTGATATGGCAGGTGACGGTGGCCAAAACATACGGAGGGTTGACGTGGTTGCTAGGGATTGGCGGTGACGGGAAGTGAAAGTCGCCATAAGGGGTTGATCATGATTGGAAAGGGTAAAGGCCTGACAGCAGGGACTAACAGCAGTTATGGAATGTGACACGACCCTGGGAACAAGTGGGACAAGTGGACTCAATGGAGGATGACGTCCATGAGTGACAGGCTGTCAGATAGCATGTGAGGGATGTGGCTTGAGAACCAATAGACCGACTCCACGAATGCCCAGGGGCCCACCGAAGGGAAATATCTATTCCGGACCCCCCCCCTCCATTGATCTGCGCGCTGGTTTCCTGGCCACAGATCTTAGCGCGCTCCTTAATACCCATTCTGGACCCCCCCGCCTTCCATTAAAGGCAGAATGGAGGGGGGGTCCAGAATTCAATGTGAACCATATATTTAAGTGCTCTGTTCTGGGCCGTCT
>ML810275.1:132893-159059 GCA_009831015.1 Picea engelmannii
GAGTACACCTTCCAAAATACAAAATACATTCCAAAATAAAACAAAATACATTCCAAAATAGAGTACACCTTCCAAAATACAAAATACATTCCAAAATAGAGTACACCTTCCAAAATAGAGTATGAAGGTCTCCACACATTCCACATTCCAAAATAGAGTATGAAGGTCTCCACACATTCCAAAATACATTCCTAAACAAAATACATTTCAAAATAGAGTATGAAGGTTTCCACACATTTCAAAATAGAGTATGAAGGTCTCCACACATTCCAAAATAGAGTAATAATATAGAATAGTGTTAGTATGAAGGTCTCCACACATTCAAAAATACATTCCAAAATAGAGTCATGTGAGTATGAAGGTCTCCATTCCAAAATATTCCAAAATAGAATCATGTGAATATGAAGTTCTCCATTCCAAAATAAAGTAAAAAATAGAGTCATATGAGTATGAAGGTCTCCACACATTCCAAAATGCAGTCATGTGAGTATGAAGGTATCCATTCCAAAATAGAGTCATGTGAGTATGAAGGTCTCCACACATTCCAAAATAGATTCATGTGAGTATGAAAGTCTCCATTCCAAAATAGATTATGAAGGTCTCCACGTTGAGTCATGTGAGTATGAAGGTTTCAATATTCATGTGAGTATGAAGGTTCCAAAATAGAGTATGAAGGTCTCCACACTGAGTCATGTGAGTATGAAGGTTCCAAAATAGAGTATGAAGGTCTCCACACTGAGTCATGTGAGTATGAAGGTTCCAAGAAGGTTCCAAAATATAGTATGAAGGTCTCCACACCACACTGAGTCAATTCCAAAATAGAGTATGAAGGTCTCCACACTAGGTCTCCACATTGAGTCATGTGAGTATGAAGGTTTCAAAATATAAAAGTATAAAGGTTTCAAAATAGAGTATTAAGGTCTCCACACTACACTAATTCATGTGAGTATTGAGTCATTTGAGTATGAAGGTCTCCACACCACACTGAGTCATGTGAGTATGAAGGTCTCCACACCACACTGAGTCATGTGAGTATGAAGGTCTCCACACCACATTGATATGAATTCCAAAATAGAGTATGAAGGTCTACACACTGAGTCATGTGAGTATGAAGGTTTCAAAATAGAGTATGAAGTTCTACACACTGAGTCATGTGAGTATGAAGGTTTCAAAATAGAGTATGAAGGTCTCCACACCACATTGAGTCATGTGAGTATGAAGGTATCCACACCAAATTCCAAAATAGACACAAAATTACACACTAATTCATGTGAGTCCAAATTCATGTGAGTCCAAACTCCAAAATAGACACCAAATTCCACACTGAGTCATGTGAAATTCCACATTGAGTCATGTGAGTATGAAGGTCTCCACACCAAAAATTCCAAAATAGAGTATGAAGGTATCCACACCAAAAATTCCAAAATAGAGTATGAAGGTATCCACACACCAAATTCCAAAATAGAGTATGAAGGTCTCCAAACACCAAATTCCAAAATAGAGTATGAAGGTCTCCACACCAAATTCCACACTGAGTCATGCAAGTATGAAGGTCTCCACACCAAATTCCAAAATAGACACCAAATTCCAAAATAGAGTATGAAGGTCTCCACATTGAGTCATGTGAGTATGAAGGTCTCCACCAAATTCCAAACCAAATTCCAAAATAGAGTATGAAGGTCTCCACCAAATTCTCAAAATAGAGTCTCCACCAAATTCCAAAATAGATTCTCCCAAAATAGACACCAAATTCTAAAATAGAGTCTCACACTGATTCATGTGAGTAAATAGAGTCTCCACAAATACCAAAATAGACACCAAATTCCAAAATAGAGTCTCCCAAAATAGACACCAAATTTCAAAATAGATTCTCCACACTGAGTCATGTGAGTAAATAGAGTCTCCAAAAAATAGATTATCCACACTATAGAGTCTCCACACTTATTCATGTGAGTAAACAGAGTCTCCACATCGATTCATGTGAGTATGAAGTTCTCCACACCAAATTCCAAAATATAAAAATAGAGTATGAAGGTCTTCACACCAAATTCCCAAATTCCAAAATAGAGTATGAAGGTCTCCACACCAAATTCCAAAATAGAGTATGAATTTCTCCACACTGAGTCATGTGAGTAAATAGAGTCTTCACACAATGAGTCATGTGAGTATGAAGGTCTCCACACCAAATTTCAAAATTCCAAAATAGAGTATGAATGTCTCCACACCAAATTCCAAAATAGAGTATGAATGTCTCCACACTGAGTCATGTGAGTATGAATGTCTCCACACTGAATCATGTGAGTATGAAGGTTTCCACACCCAATTCCAAAATAGAGTATGAAGGTCTCCACACTGAGTCATGTGAGTATGAAGGTTTCCACACCAAATTGAAAAATAGAGTATGAAGGTCTCCACACTGAGTCATGTGAGTATGAAGGTCTCCACAACAAATTCCAAAATAGAGTATGAAGGTCTCCACACCGATTTCCAAAATAGAGTATGAAGGTCTCCACACCAAATTCCAAAATAGAGTATGAAGGTATCCACGCTGAGTCATTTCAAAGAGATTCCAAATTCCAAAGTATTCAAAGTAGAGTCCAAAATAGAGTATGAAGGTATCCACACTGAGTCCAAATTCCAAAGTATTCCAAAGTAGAATCCAAAATAAAATAGAGTATGAAGGTCTCCACATTGATTCATGTCAAAGAGATTCCAAATTCCAAAGTATTCAAAGTAGAGTCCAAAATAGAGTATGAAGGACTCCATACTAATTCCAAATTCCAAAGTATTCCAAAGTAGATTCCAAAATAAAATAGAGTATGAAGGTCTCCACAGAGATTCCAAATTCCAAAATATTCCAAAGTAGATTCCAAAATAGAGTATGAAGGTCTCCACACTGAGTCCAAATTCCAAAGTATTCCAAAGTAGATTCCAAAACAAAATAGAGTATGGGGATTCCAAATTCCAAAGTATTCAAAGTAGAGTAAAATAGAGTATGAAGGTCTCCACACTGAGTCCAAATTCCAAAGTATTCCAAAGTAGAGTCCAAAATAAAATAGATTATGAAGGTCTCCACAGAGATTCCAAATTCCAAAGTATTCCAAAGTAGAGTCCAAAATAGAGTATGAAGGTCTCCACATTGAGTCCAGATTCCAAATTATTCCAAAGTAGAGTCCAAAATAAAATAGAGTATGAAGGTCTCCATAGAGATTCCAAATTCCAAAGTATTCCAAAGTAGAGTCCAAAATAGAGTATGAAGGTCTCCATGTTGAGTCCAAATACTAAGTCCAAATTCCAGAGTATTCCAAAGTAGAGTCCAAAAAAAAATAGAGTATGAAGGTCTCCACACTGGGTCATGTCAAAGACTGAGTCATGTCAAAGAGATTCAAAATTCTAAAGTATTCCAAAGTAGAGTATGAAGGTATTCACACTGAGTAATGTCAAACAGATTCCAAATTAAAAAGTAGAGTATGAAGGTCCCCACACCAAATTCCACACTAAGTCATGTCAAAGAGATTCCAAATTCCAAAGTATTCCAAAGTAGAGTGTGAAGGTCTCCACACTGAGTCCTGTCAAAGAGATTCCAAATTACAAAGTAGAGTATGAAGGTATCCACACCAAATTCCAAAATATAGTATGAAGGTCTCCACAATATATGTCAAAGAGATTCCAAATTCCAAAGTATTCCAAATTCACACTAATTCATGTCAAAGAGATTCCAAATTCCAAAGTGTTCCAAATTCCAAAGTAGAGTATGAAGGTCCACACCAAATTCCACATTGAGTCATGTCAAAGAGATTCCAAATTCCAAAGTAGAGTATGAAGGTCTCCACACCAAATTCCAAAATAGAGTATGAAGGTCTCACACTTAATTCATGTCATGTCAAAGAGATTCCAAATTCCAAAACACTAAGTCATGTGAAAGAGATTCCAAATTCCAAAACATTGTGAAAGAGATTCCAAATTCCAAAACACTATGAAAGAAGGTCTCCACACTTTTCATGTGAAAGAGATTCCAAATTCCAAAACACTTGCTCATGTGAAAGAGATTCCAAATTCCAAAACACTTAGTACTTAGTCATGTGAAAGAGATTCCAAATTCCAAAACACTTACTCATGTGAAAGAGATTCCAAATTCCAAAACACTTAGTATGAAGGTCTACACACTTAGTCATGTCATAACATAATGTGAATATTCCAAAATGTCTCCAAAATTAGTCATGTCATAAAATAATGTGAACATTCCAAAACACTTAGTCATGTCAAAGAGATTCAAAAATCCAAAACACTTAGTATGAAGGTCTCCACACTTAGTCATGTCATAACATAATGTGAACATTCCAAAACACTTAGTCACTTAGTCATGTATTAGTCATGTCATAACATAATGTGAACATTCCAAAATACTTAGTAATGTCAAAGAGACTCCAAATTCCAAAACACTTAGTCATGTCAAAGAGATTCCAAATTCCAAATTACAAAATATTGTTCACATTATGAACAAAGAGATTTCAAATTCCAAGAGATTCCAATAGAGTATGAGATTCCAATATTGTTCACATTATGAACAAAGAGATTTCAACATTATGAACAAAGAGATTTCAAATTCCAAGAGATTACAATAGAGTATGTAGGTTTCCCATGATCCACTGGGCCACCTCCCACTTCAGACCAATTTGAATCAACATCAACCTGAGGAAATTCAAATTGACTCTATCATAGGCTTTCTTTAAATCTAGCTTCAAGATCAGTGTTTTCATATTTTTAGTTTTTTCTTAATCCATGCATTCTTGAGAAAGACCTACAACATCATAAATTAACATGTCTTTCAAGAAACCAAATTGTTACTCTGAGATACAAGAGGCCAATTTGTATTTTAACCTAGAATCAATTACTTTTGAAATAAATTTATAAATAAAATTGCATAATGAAATAGGTCTATAATCAATGAAGGAAACAGGTTTTGATTATTTTGGAACAAGTTCCATAAAAGTAGCATTCAAATAATCATGTGCCCTTCCAGTAGTCCTTGACTCCTCTATTGCAACCAGTAGGTCACTACCCTTTAAATAAAAGAAATGATGGAACAATTCATGAGTCCATCCATCAGGGCCAGGGATTTTTTCCTTTAGCATAAGCTCCACAATTTTTTCAACTTCCTGAAGGGTAAGATACCTACCCAAGTCATTTCTTTCTTCATCCAAAAAAAAATGTGGAACTTATTTTGTCACTTAGAGATATGTAAGTGTGTATTCCTTCTCCTTTTATTTATAGAGAAACTTGAAATAATTGAAATTTGTTTCCCCTATATCACCCTGAGTTAACTGTATGGTACCTTCCAAATCCTCAATATCCCAAATAGTATTAATTTTCCTATGGTGCTCAGTATTATTGTGAAAAAAATTTGTGTTTTTATCACCACTTTTTAACCAGACATCCCTGCTCTTAAGGCGCCAAGATTCTTCTTCAAGTTTTAGAATATCATCTTTCCTCTTTTCATAAGATAAAATTAATTCCTTATCTTCTTGAGAAAACATTTGTGAAGGACACCTAAATTAAACGTCATCGAATTTTTGTTCAAGATCCTAAAGTTCCACTCGAAACTTCTTTATTTTCTCTTTATGCCAATTAATCACTTCTTCTTTCAATTTCTTAATCTTAGCCACAAAAAAATTCATAGATGAAGAGTCCTGCCAAACCTCCATTGACTTCCACATTGTGTGCACCAACAAATTGAAATGGAGATCCAACAGCCACGCATGATTAAACTTGAAAGGATAGTGATTCATTTCCCTTAAATCATCAAATTGCAAGAAAACCAGATTATGATCAGTTAAAAAGGAGTTAATAACCCAGGATCTGCACCTACCCATACTTCACAACTAAACTTCATTCATAAAGAACCTGTCTAATCTCTTACAAATTCCATCAGAACCAAAGTGTTCATTCCTCCAAGTTGGACTCATAGTGCATGGAAGGATATCCACTAGACCAGTCGATGCGAACATAGAGGAGAAACAATCAGCGAAAGGATCCATTCTTGCATGGACCCCCCAAATCTCCCTTGATGATAATGTAAGATTGATATCTCCACCTATAATTAAACCATATTCCCTTAAAAAACCACAAGCCTCCAGAATTTTCCATAAAGAAGCCTTGTCTTTGTAACGTCCATAACAATTCAACAACTTAATTGACCTAGAAATTTCTTTAAGGTGACCTTCCAGTAAGATACCTGCACTAGTTCGGAATGCTTGAATACTAGCATTCATTGGGTTCCAACCTAAAATCAAACCCCTAGAAAGACCAATTGAATCCAAAGAAACACAATCCCATTTAGGGCAACACTTCAAAAAGAAATCCTTAGCTTTCCCGCAATCCACCATTGTTTCCTGAAAGAAAACAATATTGGGGTTGTTATTCCTGAGATTAATCCTAAGGCTCAAAGAGTAATGTCAGGCATCGGGAGTGTTTAAAGAGAATGTTTTGAATGAGTGTTTTTCCTACCTTTAGTTATATAAGAAATGATCCTTAAATGAAATTAATAATAGAACATTACAGAGGTTGTATTATGTTGTCTGGGTCACAATTATAATATCAAATGGTGTGAATGAAAGTTACAAAACTGTTAAACAAAGATAGGCATCAATTGTGGATGAGTCTCACCTTGTTTGCAGTGGAAGAAAAGTAGAAAGCACACCCTTGAACCATATATGAAATGTAGTAATTCACACAGCTTGCAGGTCTTGTTTTACTTACAGTAAATACAAGGGAAAAACTGCTTACCTAATGAATTGTTGATGAAATATGATCACAATAGTTGTAATACTAAATTGCAATCAATTGATTTTCAAGGAATTACATAAACAAATTCGGAGAAATGAAAATACAAAGGATACACATAAGTCAAACTGAACAAAAATTAAAATCCATGTCCGCACTTGTATTAATACTCACAAAAAGGAGTGTTTCTTTATTACATCTAGCAAGAAGCAGCCTTGAATAGATATTGAATCTATGTACTTATACAAAATCTGCCACAACTCAAAACGGTTGGACTTCTTACAATATTTAATTAAAATAACATATATCTGGATAAGACAACAGTGTGTAAAAATTTGATGAGCTTCATTGGCATTCTCCTCTATCTCTTCATTTGTTGGTAGAAACGCCTATTTTCCTTAGTTCTTCAAGCTGACACAGATTTTGTACGGCCACCTTAATAATTTGGCCTATTGTCTTGTTCGTTTTAGTTTTGTTTCCATCTGTCCCTCCATATATGTTCAGCAATGCAATGAATCATAGTTGAGATCGGGGAGGAAGGATAATCGAATGAGTAGCATTGCATGGCTCATCAAGGAATGTATAACGGGAATAGGAAAAAGTAATTGTTTGTGGAAAGAATGATAATGGAACAAGTGTATGATGATGAATTAGGGATAAGTGGAGATTAGAATGCGAGTGAATTAGATAAGTGGTTGTAGGAAGGCGAAATGTAGGGAGGGAAAAAGGAAAGGGCATTGTGCATTTTTTCTTACTTTCTCCCAGTTATGCTTGCTTTTCCATTTTCAATACATTGGTTGCATCTATCCAATAATTCCACCATGAACCTTTAGGGCTCAATTGTTTCATTTATCTTGAAAGTGAATAATTTACTTTCTACCTAAGGCAGTTTTTCTTGGATCTTTTTTACTTCTTGAGTTGTGGCCTGAAACTGTGAGCTTGGACTCACTAGACATTTATTTATTTTAAGAATATCAATCTGGCTCATTTCCTGAATGGCTGCCAGATTTTCTTCTTTGCTCTTTCTGGAATTTTGTTGGTTCATATATATATCAATTTTCCCCAGGGATTCTGAGATATTACTTCCCTCAAAATAAATTAGCTTGTTTTCTAATGATGACAATGCTTCTAGGCAAGAATCCTTTACCTCCCTGGAAAATCTTTTCCTCTCTGCCAAATTTGTTTCCCAGACCTTTAGGGCCATATCACCTCTTAATTGTTCAAAAGGAGAGAGCGGGGGAAAATCAGGGAAATTATCTTTATGCACCAATATGATGGCTTCTTGAAACTTATCTCGGGTTGAGCAGGCTTCTTTTTCCTTGACATAGATGTCCTTAAGAGAAAGATCTACTACCTGGTAGCACTTTTGGATGGCATCTACCTTCATAAAAAGGTCCTGCTAGGCAATTTCCAGCTTCTCATTTATTTCCAGTGCTTGAGTTTGGAAGGTTGAGATATCTATCAAGGTACCTTGGGTTAGGTCCAATATAGCTTGCAATTGTTCTATTAATTCATCATGTTGAGTGACAAGTCCTTGGTTGGTTTTTGAACTTTGATGGAGATCCTCAAGGTTGGACTGAAGCTATTGGATTTGTTGTCGATCATGACCTCTGATTTGCTCGAAGTCTTGACTCATCTTGTTCCTGATAGTTTGTTTCATGGAATGTATATGACTTTGTAAGTACTCTACCAATAGGCACTTATGTCGCAGTTGTTCGGCCAAATTGTCCACAAACCATTGATTGGCAGTGGAAAAAGAACCTAACAAACCTGCAACTTCCTTTGAAAATTCTGGACATATTGGTCATTCTTGTCATACACCATCCTCTGCCTTTTAATTATCACCCCATATTTCTAGTGTGATTCCCTTTTCATGATGTATTTTTGTTTTCTACTAAAAACTAAATCCGAAGGAGGCATCGCTTTGGGCGAGATGGGGGTAAGATTATCTACAAAAACAATTTTGGAATTAGGATTTTCAAAGTTGTATTGCAAAGGTGTCAATGATGTAATAATGGGAGTAGCAATCTCTGTGGATTGTTGTTGTTCTGTTGTATTTGAGGTGCCAGGAGGGGTAGTTGGTGACAAAGGAGGCGCATTGTGTCCCTGCTTTAGGAAAGCTTTGATTTGAGCTATTGCTTGGGGGATCAGATGGACTGACAATGATGCTTCTAATTTTTGTGTTAACACCTCTGAGTTCTTCAGGGTTTCCTCAAATTTATGTTTACCAGAGTGACTCGATTCAGATCCAGTAGGCCTGGCTTCCTGAGAAGGGGGAGTGGCTATTTTCTCTACTTGTAGTACCTTTGGTAGACTATTTTTTCCTGTGCTTTTGAAAACTGATAAAACCAACTTGTTGATCCCGGGGCAGGGTTTGGAATTTGTCCTGAACCTCCTCATAAGATCTAACTCCCCTACCGCTTAAGGTTGGAGTTTGGTCTGAGTGTTAGGTCTTGTTCTGGTCCGAGCGTTAGGGTTTGAGATTCAGAGAGATCATGGCAGCGCCAGGGGGCGGGATTCCCACCCCCTCTCCCACGAATTCGGTTGAGGATGCCTTTCGTAGGCTTATCCACAGTAATGGAAAGAAATCTAACCCCCCAGTGATTTCGAAATTCATAAAGAAGCTAGACGAAGTCCCTGAAATCGCCTTACCGGAAGAGAATCCAATGAAAATAGCAGTCGCCCTAGCCAATCGAGGATTAGTGGGTCAGTTTATGGGCCTGTGGCCGTCCACCAGAACAACGGATGACTGGATCCAACGAAACTGGAAACCGAATTTAGCGCATGGAGTAACCTGCTACCCAGTGGGAAGAGGATATTTTGTCTTTGAGTTTATATCCGAAGAAGATCGAGATTTGGTGTTCAGAAACGGGCCTTACTTCATGGGGATGCAGGGCCTATACTTAAACAAATGGACCCCCGATTTCAACCCATTGGTGGACACGCCTAAGGAAGTGTCGGTTTGGGTCAGACTGCCAAACCTGCCCATGCATTGTTGGGACTTTGAGTCATTACAAAGAATCGGGAATGGAGTAGGTAAGTTCATTGACAAAGCAGACAATAAAGGACAATATACCTGCGCCAGAATCTGTGTGGAGGTTGACCTGGAGGCAGGACTTCTGGAAGCTGTCAAGCTAACTGTTGGTTCTTGGACCCACTACCAGAAACTGGATTACGAGCACCTACCGTTTAAGTGCAGGAACTGCCAGGAACATGGTCACTTTCAAAGGAACTGCCCCAAACTTCAGACCAGTGGGACAGAGGACGCAGAAGGTTGGCAAAAGGTAAGAAGAGGGAAAAACTCGCAGAACACTAAGAACAGAGACAAGGCGAACCAAGAGCTGCCCAAAGAGGCGAACCCAAAGAATATTGCCCCGGAAAATCCAAAATCACAAGGAACCCCCACAATAGTTACAGAAGAAGGAGGGAACCAACAGCCAGTAACCCCAGTGAGCCCTAGCAATGGAGCCAAGAGCATAAGCTCAAGTAAGGGAAACACTAGTCTGAACACGAATACTGAGGCCGAAATTTTGGAGGAGGAGGATACTTAAGTAAGCAGCCCGAAAGGATCTCCTGACCAGCCAAAGCGTGGAAGAAAGAATGAGAATAAAAGAAGAGAAGAATTGTCCTATAAGGAAGTAACCCAGGGCACACAGCATACAATCCCGGAAATGATGGGCACCAGACAGGGTTCAAAACAGGGGAAGACACCGAAAGGTGGTCCCCCTCCTCAAACCAGTAAATAATGCAATTTGTCTCCTGGAATTGAAGAGGACTGGGAAGCAAGACAAAAGAAGAAGCCTTGAGAGACTTAATAAGGCTAGCAAGACCTGAAGTCCTCCTAATCCAGGAGACGAAACTTGAGGAGGAAGATTTCCTCCGGGTAAGCAATGTTTTTTGGAAGAAAGGCCTGGGAAGGGCAGTAAGCACCCGTGGCACCTCGAGGGGCTTAGAAACCCTCTGGGACTCCTCAAAGATCGAACTAGTAGAAGAAGTAGCAACCACTCATTGGCTTTTCACCAAGCTACTACACAAGGGCTCCGGGCATCTGGTAAGTTTATTCAATCTGTATGTTCCTGTTTCAGTTAATGAAAAGAAAGATTGATGGGATTCTTTAGCTCTTTTTCTTAACCAAAACAACACGGTAAACCTAATAGTGGCAGGGGATCTAAACGTCACCCTCTCTCAAGTAGAGAAGAGAGGGGGTTCGATAGTTAGAGACCCAGCACGGGAATGGGTTGAAGACTTAATTTCGGATTGGGAACTAGAAGACATTATTCCTTTAAATGGGAAATTCACTTGGTCTAACAAAAGACTAGGACCGGGACACATTGCTGCCAGACTTGACCGTTTTCTTGTTCAATCCTCCTTCCTAACTCTTGGTCTCTTGGCCACCTCCAAAGTCCTTCCTCATTACACCTCAGATCATAAGCCTATTTCCTTGTCTCTCTTCCCCCCTTCGGCTCTTGGCCCAATCCCCTTCAAATTCAGCCCTTCTTGGGTGCTTCATGAAGATTTCCTTGATCTAGTCCTCCGCTCCTGGAATATTTCCATCACCGGATCCCCCTTCTTTGTTTGGGAAGAAAAACTAAGAAACCTCAAATTAAATCTAAAGTTATGGGCTAAAAACCTCGGCACACCCTTGGAAGAAAAGAAAAAAATTCAGGAAATTTTGGAAAAGCACCAAACAGTCATGGAAGAAGCTCAAGTGACTCAAGAACTCCTCAACCAGGAATCTGAAATTCAAAGAAAGTATCACAAAATTTGCAGAGAAGAAGAAACATACTGGAGAATCAAATCGAGGTCGCTTTGGCTCCAAGAGGGGGATAGAAATACCTCCTTCTTCCATAAGCAAACCCAAGCAAGGAACAATTACAACTTCATCAGTGAAATCCATTGGCAAGAACAAGTCTTCACGGATCCCAAAGACATCAAAGAGGCAGCCCACTCTTATTTCAAAGACCTTTATTCAGCCCCAGAACAAGAGGACCTGGAGATGGAATCCTACCCGTTTTCAGAAATTCCAATCATGGTTACAGAAGAGGATAACAGAATTTTGAACAGGCCTATCAGCATGAAAGAAATCAAGAGAGCAGCCTTCAGTATGAACCCGGACAAGGCGCCTGGGCCAGATGGGTTCACACCTCGCTTTTACATCCACTGCTGGGACATCATAAAAAAAGATTTAAGCAAAATGGTTATGAGAGCTCAGGTCTGTAATAAACTTGGAGGCAGCACAAATTCGTCCTTTTTAGCTCTCATTCCAAAAGAAAAAGACGCCAAAATCTTTGCCAGATTTAGATTGATTTCCCTATGTAATACTGGGTATAAAATTATTACCAAAATAATTGCAAATAGGCTCAAAAAAATACTGTCAAAGTTGATTCCCGAAAACCAAGGAGGCTTTGTGCAAGGGAGGCAAATTTTAGACAACATAATCCTTGTCCAGGAAGCAATTCATTCCAGCTGCAAAAAAAAGGAGAAAGGCATGGATGTCAAGCTAGATCTAGCTAATGCATTCGACTGTGTAAGGCATGAATTTCTGTTTGCAGTTATGCAGAGATTTGGGTTCAATCAAAGTTTCATAAATTGGGTGAAGGCTTGTATCTCAGCCCCTTGGATTGCCCCCCTGATTAATGGACGCCCAGCCAAGTTCTTCCAAGCCTATCGTGGATTGAGGCAAGGGTGCCCCCTCTCTCCTATGCTCTACGTTCTACAAGCTTCAGTGCTTAGATTTCAACTGGAGAGTGCTCTTCAAAAAAGTGCTCTATTGGGCATCTGAGTCGTCCCCACAGTTAAGGAGGTCAGTCATACACAATTTTCCGATGACACTCTTCTCTTGGGGGCTGCCAATCTCAAGGAAGCAAGGAACCTTAAAACAGAACTTGATATTTATAAAGCCTGCTCTGGCAGCGAGATCAACTACCACAAAAGCACGATTTACGGCTGGAACTGTAGTCCTAGGGAAATGCTGCAATTAAGTCGAGCTCTAGAGATGAAATGAATTACAGTCTGGGAAAAATTTGGCTACCTGGGAATTCCAATTTTCAAGGCTCATTCCAAAGTGGCTCACTGGATGCCCATGGTGGACAAACTCAAGAATAAAATCCAAGCTTGGGGAGTAAACTGGCTTAATAAAGCAGGTAAGCTAGTGTTAATGAATTCAGTGATCACTAGTATTCCAATTTATCAATGCTCTGTTCTCCTTGCCCCCAAAACAATCACTAATAAAATTGATCAGTTGCTCAGGAGATTCTTTTGGGAAGGAGGTAAGAACTGTGAAAGAAAGCTTCACCTAGTTAATTGGGATAAGGTCAAGAGACCAAAAATGGAAGGAGGACTGAGTATAAGGGACGTGGTTGCCCACAATATAGCCATGGGAGGGAAGCTGCTTTGGAATATGATCACAGGGAAGAGATCCTGGAGCAAACAATTGTTTAGGAAGAAATACTTCTCTGGGGGTAGAGACCGATGCCTAGAAAAGCCTGCAAAAACGAGAATAGGCTCGCCAATTTTTCACCTGTGCCAAAGAGCCATACCCTTCCTCAAGACTAATCTCACCTGGATTCCGGGGAATGGATCAAAGATCAGCATTTGGGATGACTCCATCCTTGGAGATTCGCCCCTCTCGAATCGAAGAGAAATAAGGAACCTCAAGGACTGGATGTTGAACAAAAATTGTAAAACACTTTGGGACAAATCTCGGTGGAAGAATGATGCCAAGCGTTCCTGGGAAGGTTGGAATCTCGGCAGGTACCCGGAAGAGTTCGAGGAGGAAGCGTCAACTCTGCTGGAACTCCTCCAAGGGAAATCACCTTTAAGTGCTGGAAGCAGGGACAAAAGAGGATGGGGATCAAGCTCAGGGGATTACACTTCAGCAACTGGTTATAAGGTAGCCTCAGTCGTCCCCTGGGTTCCTCCCAATCCTGGGCCGTGGAAATCCCTCTGGAACTTCCCCTCAATCCCCAAGGTGGATCTCTTTGTCTGGTCTCTTATTCACAACAGCATTTTAACCTTTGATAACTTGAAGAGAAGAGGCTGGGAAGGGCCCTCTCGTTGCCCCCTTTGTGCCCAAGCCGAAGAAACTATTGCCCATCTCCTTTTCAGTTGTGAATTTTCCAAAGAAGTCTGGGTACTCCTTGTGGGACCAGTTGTCCCTAGTCTTCCATCTGAGAGTAAGGAGGTTTTTAACTGCTGGTTGTCCCTGTCCCCGTTTGATTTGCAAAAAAAGCATTTGCTCAAAACAATCTGGATGTGGATCCCAAAATTTATTTGCTGGAATCTCTGGTTAGAGCGGAACAACAGAATTTTTAGAGAAGAAAAACGATTGCCAGCTCAAGTGGCCATCAAAGTGAAGACTATGATATCAGAAGCTATAAATGCGAAAACTACCATCCAGAACTCTTCCACGCTATCTGAGGAAGAAGTGATCTGGATCAAGGAGTACAGGCCAATTCATCAAAGCAACAACCAGTCCACTCCTCCAAAAAATAGAAATTGGGAAATTTGAATGACGGAACAAGAGTTCCTGAAATGGAGATCGACGTTAGACGAATGGTGGCTCCTCTTTGATGGAGCTTCGAAAGGGAATCCTGGCAGAGTAGGGGGAGGAGGAATTCTTCTTGAACCCACTGGATCAATCAAATTGTCCTTCGCCTGGGGCCTAGGCTTTGCATCCAACAACCAAGACGAATTCTTAGCCCTCTGGCAAGGGTTAAACCAGGTGCTAAAACTTGGCATTAAAGAAGTCAAAATCGCGGGGGACTCTAAACTGGTGGTGGACTCATTGAACCTTAAAAAACCCACAAAGGATATGAGGCTAGCTCAGTTATATAAAAAGATCCTTATTCTTCTGGAGCAACTGATTGATTACAAAATATATCATGTGCTTAGATTGTTGAATGGTTGTGTGGATATAGAGGCGAATCAAGGTACATTACAACACAAAGGACAGTTGAAAATCAATGGGGAAATCTCCTACCATCCGATCCCCTAAATGCAGGACATTTCCAGACGAGTCCCATCAATTAGACACGCAGTCAGACAGGAAGGGCGGCAGCTTAATAAATCAGCCGGATGAATAAGATCCAAATTCAGAGATTTGGAATCTCATTCTACCCGTGAAGAACACAAGCCAGAACAGGTGGACCTGTGGTTAAATGGGGATCGCCCAAAGCAGAGACCATCTCAGCAGGCGGACGAGCGGATCACAGGGAAGCAAGCAGCAACGCGCATTCTGAGCATAGTAGACATGGCATCGGGCTCTAAAACCCCTCTCATGCCAAAAGAACGAATAGACTTGATCAGAGCTTAACTGGAAAGCATAAGGGCCTCCACTAACCAGCGAAAATGGGAGACTCTTGACTTTGAAATGTAGGATCTCAGAGATGATCTCTCAGACGAAATACAAGTTGGCTTGAAATACGCCGCCAATCTCATGGGAGATTTAGGGAAGCGCCTCTGTAACCTGGAGCAAAAAGTGGAGGAATTAACCAAGGCATTCAGCAAGATCTCTGAAGCATCAGCCGAAGCTGTCACAAACTCGGGAAAAGGAGGAGGCCGCTAACTGGCATAGTTCAGCCTTCATTTTTGTTAGGAGCCCCAGCCAGGACCTAGTTTCGGCAAATAGAAAGTCCTTCTTTTAAATGTCCTGATCTTACTAGTTTTAAGATTTTGAATGTATGCAGCAAAAGATTACTGGCTGGTTGAAGAATCACAAAGCAGTCTCTCTGAGCTGATTTGTAAGGGTTAGGCAGCCCTCTCTTCCTTATTCTAAATAAAGCTCCATAACCGTTTATGTTAAAAAAAAAGAAGATCTAACTCCCCTGAATATTTCATCATACGAAGAGTTTTCGTGCATTTATCGTTTCATGTTGAACTGGGTTGGGTGGTTTTCCACAATCTTACATGGATCATGTCTCTTGAAATCAATGTCAACCAATTTGACATCCTCCAGGGCCCGTAGCTTCAACTTTGGAATGACCGAAATCTAATAATGAAAACATGCCAACCTGAATAGGGAAATTCGGCCAAACCTTTTTCTGAGCTGCCTTCATCTCCTTGCTAATGCCTCCTATCACTGTTTGGTATGCCACTTCTCTGCATACCAGATGGTCAAGTAAAAATCATGGGAGAACATGAGGAGGAACCGAGCACCCAAAAACTCTGATGTAGGAGAAGTTCTCCTCAATAAACCAATCTGCTAGCTTACCTAGGTTTCCCATAATCTTGTCTGAAATATGAGGAGGTGGGTGATCATACAGAGCTATATGAATAGGAACCACAACATTGTGATAGATTTCATAAAATAAATCCTTGGCTTTCTCTTCCCATAGCTTGGAATGGTAGAAATGAATGGGCTCGGCACTGGTCGGGGTCCAGCTCCAATTCATCAATGGAAAAGGTGTCATGAAACATATAGCGTCCATGATATATGTCGACATGTAAAAGGGGGAAGGTTTTCCTTTTGACTTCACTGTTTTATATTCAGCAATATCCTTGGCCAAGTTATCGGACAACATTTTGGCCCAGTTGAAAGTGAAACCCTCTACTACCTCATGCATGATGGATACCCATTCAACCAATAAATGTGTAGGGATCTTATTCCCAAACAATTGACATAGAATCATGGCTACATACACCATATGAGCATCCAAAGACGTTGTGGCATATATACCATGAGCGTCGGTTCTGAATCTCTCTGGGTGTCCCCACCAAGACTTGATTGTATCATGACAAATCTTGGTGTGTTGGAAGCATTCCTTTTGCTTGAACTCCGGAATGAATGCAGCATTGCATGTATATCTAGGATTAGGGGAGAGTTTATACATTACTTGTAGATGTTTCGGTCATAAATATACAATGACAACCTTCTGATGGTTGACGATGATCCTGGTCTAGATGTCAACATGTTCCAAGGCCCAACTTATCATGTCATTATAAGGCATAAGTCTTGGTTGTGCAGCTATCTTGTGTAGCTTTGATTGTGCTATGTGTCTAATTTTGGTTGCATAAGTGTCATCCTCTTCTTCGGCGGAGTCCTCTAGACAATTGTTGATTTCACGTTCCAAAATCTCGAACACCTGCATCCAAGTTTTAACAGTGTTTGTGGCTCGCGGCATGGTATCCAACAAATGTATGCATTCGGGTTTGAATCCTCACCCGCCGCATCAGGATTTTCCATCATCTTTCATGTTGCCATAATCTCTAAGAGAATAGAGTGAGGTTACCTGTTGCAGAGAAAATCTATGAGTCTTTCAAAGAGATAGAACTGCTAATTTGTGAGACGTGAAAATGAATTCAAAATTGGAGTGCTTTTATTCAAACCAAATTCATTGATTTTTGTATATCTTCACTAATGGAAGATTTATTAGCATTGATGGAAAAGTCTACCTGGGGATCTGCAATCCGCGTTTGAATCATTATCCTTAATTATTCATAAATTCCATCAACACTTTGATGGTTCATGTTTGGGAGTTTTAGATGTGACAAAGTGGGAACCTCCTGAATCTCGAATCCACGAAAAGATTAATCTTTGAATAATCGCTTGTAAAACTTTAATTAATCGTGTTTAAGATGGTGCATTAAATTCAAGTGTTTTGGGAGTTCAGACATCAGGGACTTTTAATGTATCTCGATATAAACTTCCTAAAACCCAAAATTGCGAAGAAATTAATTATCTAGTAATTGGTTTTAAAACCTAATTAATTGCATTTAACTTGAAGAATTTTGGAAGTTCGGACTTCAAAATTTTAGAATACATTTCAAGGGAAATATCTGAAATCCGAACTACAAAGTCATTAATTATCGCTTGATCATGATTAACTTAATTATTCAACGTTTAATACTTCAACATTTTGATATTTCGGTGATTCGTGAATTCATTCTTTGTTAAATTCTCGAAGGATCATCTCCCATAGTGACGTGTTATAGACTAGGTCATTCTGATGTGTCGAGAAAAGGGATGTGCAACGTGTCAACTCAGGAAAGACTCAAAAGGTACATGTGTCCTACGACTTGTGCCTTTAAAAAGGTTTAGGAAAAGTTGTGAGCAGACACCTTTGGGTTTCGGAGTTTCGTAATTTTTATTGTTAAGACTTATTGAAACATCTGAAGCACGGAGCTCCTAAGCGACTGTTATATATTTACCTCTTTAAAATTCAGGCAGCTCCAAAACTTCGGAGGTATTAGGATCGTTCAATCAAAAGGAAAAACTCATCAACAACGGATATCGTGTGTGTCTTATTATTAACCAACCAGAAAAGGAATTTGATTTAAAATTAAAATGTCATTTACCAATTTTTCGTTTCCGTTGGGTAGAATTATATTTTTATGAGGTGAAAAGTATAAGGCTCAAAAGTTCAGAATTGTATGTGTTCCAATAGGGGATAACTAAATTTATTAACCTTTTAAGGGTTAACATTTTTGGGGCACCCCCCACCCCTCGCAGGTTGTAAGATATGATTATCATTAAGGAACCCCCATATCGGGCATCTGAGCTCTAAGTTCCCTTGGGGAAAGAGGAGGTTCAATTTTTGAAAACACATTAGATGGGTAAGGATTATCAATCGAAGGATTAAGAGGTGTCAAATCTCCTTCAATAGCACCAGAATACTTCCTAGAGAATTTCTTCACATACTTATTCCTAATCGTTACATTGGACCTGTCACCAACTCCTTTAAATGCCTCCACACTATTGTAAACTTGTAGGGGGGTTTTGATAAGAATTCTTTGTAAGAAGGAGAACTATTATCCTTACCCTAAGATCCTAAAACACATAGACCTTTTTCAACCCTAATTCCACGTGAGTGAGGGTCAAGAACATTATTTCCCTTCATAACAAAATCCATATACCTATCCTCAGACCTCGAAGAGCACCCCGAGGATTTCAACCCCAAACCCTCATCAATAACTTGGTGACAAGATTCCCCCTCAGGGGAAACATCATTTGGGAAAACCCTAGGAATTGTAGGACTCTCAAGTAAAAGAACATCCATCACCCTATCCTTCAACTGATCCCCAGGAGGAGGTTTCTCAAATTTATTCAACACCAGTTCCCAAGAACTACCAAAAATCTCCACAATCCAATATTCATGTTTTATAAGAGAATAGATATGATTCTTCGATAAAGTGTTTAAAAAGAGGGATAAAAATTATGCAGCTTACCAATAAAAGAGTCTTGATCAAAACAACAGGGAGTACACGATTCAATATGAGTATGGGAAATTGTCTCCAATGGATTGACACTTTCTCGTTCCAAATCCACCAGCTCCTTTACCAAACTTTGACAATTCAATTTCAAATTCCTTGTTTTTCTACAAGAATGACAACGAAATGGCTCCCTCCAAAAAACCAAAGTTTGAATGAAATAGCTATCTTCAAAAATGATTTCAATTTCTTCATGAAGCCTTAATTCCATGTCTACCTCCACTGAGATTCATACCAGTCTTTTATTATTCCATCTATATATCTTTTCTTCAAAAAACACAAATTTCTCAGTTGTATTAGATATTTCCACAAAAACCCTTGTCACCCATAATTCAATAGGGAAGTCTGGAAGGAGCATCCATACATAGCGCTTAGAAAAATACTTTGAAAAAGGATTAAATCATGGCTTCCATATATTAATCATTAAAACCCCTCTACCAATAATCCAGGGAACTTCAAGAATCTTTAATTGATCCTCCTCTAACAAGAAATGAAAACATATCCAATGATTTGAGACAAGACTGAATCGAGGGTAGTAACCCACCCTAGGCTTCCAAAAATCTTGAATCCATTGTTTTAATTGGGGATTTTTCATCATAGTATAAAAAAAATTATCTACTAGAGCCTTCGCAAATAGGGTTGCAACCCTATCCATTGTGATATCCTTTCCCAGAATGTACAAAGGCCTATTGCTTTGCACTTTCAAGATTTTTTGGTGACGATTAATCCTTGCAGACTCCCCCTTGACTCTATTCCTTCTAGTCCCTCCTCCACATAATCCATCACCCTCATGGATAATTCGCATAGGCCCTACCTTTTTCAGTGGTTTTTTTATTGTTTTTAAACCCTACTCCCACCCTAGGATGATTAACCATAGTTTTCACTGAGCCTCCATCTCATCTAACCTTGACTCTCGTAGTAGCCCCAGTCTTTCTGTCAAATAGAGGTGTAACCAAACCTAACCTTGTATGCACGTGTCCTCCCAACCCTGTCCCACATTGACTCTTGTTCATATTCATGTATACCTCATCAGATAGAAAAATACCTTCTATGGCCCATAGTGCATCCTCCTCTTCCTAGTCCAAATCCAAAAGGGATGCCATGTCATCCTTTGAATAATACAAAATGTTTCTCCCGAGTTAAGCATTGGAACTGGAAAACCAAGTTCTACAACAAATAACACTAGATAAACCCACACTAGATGAAAACCCTATCCTCCAAAACCCTATCCTCCTCTCCATCACAGTTGCTGCAGCTCTGAGAATTTCCCTTATTCATGAAGAATAATTCAAAAATCATCGCGAAGAGGAATGTCCTTGGTCATGACGAATAATTCAAAAAATTAAAGAAAGAAAGCAACTTTGTATATCCACAAATCAAAAAATAAATATCCACAAATCAAAAAATAAATATCCAAAAATCAAAAATTAAAGAAAGACAATTAAAACCTAAATAAATATACAATAATGGTAATTAATAATAATAAAAATTAAAACTTAATTATATAATAATTTTCATTTCATTAATAATTGTAATGGTAATTAGTAATAATAAAATTTAAAACTTAATTATATAAACATTTTCATTTCATTAATAATTGTGATGAGAATAAAATAATAAAAATTTATGTAAACATATATTAATATTATGAAATATTTTAATATATTAAAAAATATATATTGGTTTGAAAAATATATGTGTGTACTAATATATGGAGTTCATAATAATTACTTTAGTGTGGTTCATAATAACTAACTGTGAAAATATTCATTCTAAAACAAAAAATTATGTCGACTCCATTATATATATAGTATGAGGAGATGATGTTTTTTTATTATTAATTGTGTATTATTATTTTAATATGTTATGTTACATGAACATCTCCCCGTATAAAACTCTATAGTGTCTCTAGTCCCAATAAAATATTAACAGTTGCCATTAATATTTTTTTTAACCATGGGAATATAATAATAGTAATAAGGTTTTTTTTTAACTATAAGAATTGGTGAATATAATAATAATAATAAGTAGGGAAAATTTTAGGGGTTAAATTTCACCCATGGCCTAATTTTCGAGATAAAAATATTTTACTTCAAAAATGGCCAAAATTTTAAACTTGTAGAAGATTGGGTTTATGGATCAGGGAGTAGGATTAGGATGGAAAGTCTTGAATTGTTGACTCTCTTCAATTAAATTATGAGCAGCATTTCACTTAGTCAAGAGTATTGGTATTGATAGACTAGACAAATCTAATAAAAGTACAGAAGAATGAGAAAAGAATATAAGTTGACAATCTGTTGACTTATATGAAACATAAATTCAAGTTAAAAAACATGTTTTAAAACTTGAAATAAATCATTAAATACAAATCTTTGAAATAGGTAATGTATCGATAAATAACTCACTATAATTATAGCTGAAACAAAGAGAAACAAATGATTTTCTTATATTTCAATTGCACTTAAATGAGAAAGACAAAGATGAAAACATAAGAAGACAGTCTAACCATCAGGATGTTATATTTCTTGAGTATAAAATGTTGCATACAATAAGCACTATGTAATTCCTAGATATATCCTTTCCTTTCAAATCCCAAAAATTTAAACCTCACTCTCTCTTTTTCTTCCCATTTTATAAATAGAGAGCTCCCACAAAATAGATCCTAAACCCTATAATATAGGTTTAGGGTTACATATTTATATACTCAACTTTAAAATAGACTATATTATTGAGCTACATCAAATCTGAGCTAATAACAACTCTAGGATCCTAGGCATAGATCCTCTATTTCAGGACCATATCTTTGACTCAAACAAAAAAGGTATTGTATGATCCTAAAAAAATGTGATCCAAATGATATTTTGAAGAAAAATATATGGGAAAAAGTAACTTCTCAATATCCATATTGATTTGGTCTTTGTAGTCTTCAACCTGTTCGCATTATACCTTAATCATATTCAATACAGAGACGCTACAAAAAAACATTGTTTTTTGTTGCATGAGTCAAAATTGGTTAAACATTCATCCTTTGCAAAACTCTAAGGCTTTCTTCATACTTGAATAGGATTTTGATGTCTGGTCTTTTCCTGAATCCATTTGGTCTTAAGTACGTTGGTGGTCTAGTACAACTTCATGTTCTTCTTCCTTAATTTTTGAGCAAAGTCACAAAGCTTGTTGTGTTTTTCTGCCAGTCTATCCATTCTCTTATGTAACTTGGAGTTTTTATTTCTAAGTTTCTTATTATGTTTCTTAAGAAATTTAATAATCATTCATTTCTTACCAAGCTTCTTTCTTGATGAAGTTTCCTCTTTTTTTGCCCTGTCTTCCCATATATTTTCCTCAAAAGTTGGTTTTTTTAGATAAATGGACAACTTGTGCCTTATGGTAATTGTTTCAAGCTTATCAACCTCTGTACAGGGAACCTTGTCTTCTTATGCAAACACCGAAATTCAGACATCAAAAGGATTAAGCTTTGTCTCTGCCTTTCTTCAACATTTTGTTCTGGACCTTTAACTACATGAGCCATCCTTTACCTTTTAGTAGTTTTCCTCATGGGTAGATTCTTAAGTGTCGTTTTAGTTGTTTCTTCACTATTTGTATCATCTGGAGTACCTTCGGAGATGCCATCTTCAATAACAATCGGTTTCCTTGTTTTCAATGAAGTTTCAAACAAGGCTTTTGCATTTAGCCTAAACTTGTTTGTGGGTCGAGTTTTGAGTCTCCTTGATGTTCCCATGGGTTGTTTTGCTTTATCTTTCTATTGGGAATTCTTCTTTTTAATTTTTCTTTTCTTTGTGTCTAGAATTTCTTGGATTTACATGACTGAAATATCCTTTGTAGGTTCAATAATATCTCCTTCAAGAGGTGAATTTGATTTTATTGTAATCCTTCTAGTTATTTTTATGGTACACACCTACTTAACTTCAGGGGAACTCTGATTTCGAATACTGGATGCAAATTCCTGTCTCGAAGAGTCTTCTTCTTGAAAAGATAATCTCTTTTTGCTATATATGGTTTCTTTGGTTATAGGTGAAACTCTTATTTATGAAGTTTTAGGTTTCCTTGATGAGCTACTAGATTTCGTTGAATCCTTAGGTTTCTTTTTAGAGGTTAATTTATGAGTTTTCTTCCCCTGGTCCTCAAACCCTAATGAAGATAGAAATTGTTCCCAAGAAACCTGAGTTTTGTTTAACTCATGCATTACAAGAACCTTGATAATCCCTCGGTGAAAAATATTGTATTGAGAAGTATTTGGATGTGTTTGTATTTTATTTGACATCTTAACCAGACTCTTCAGTAAAAAACAGGGCAAATTCATTATGTTGTCTCCATTCATATGCAAAGGGAATCTCATGTGATAAAGGTGAATGATTGAAAACCTACCTTCACATGTTATGTATTTTTTCACCACAGGTAGAGCGTTCTTCCATTCCTCCTTGAGCCATGTATTAGGGATTCCCCTACTCCAATATTGGTTTTGGTGATCTCATGTGAGAAAATGTTTGTAGAAGTCCCTTGGGATTTCTTTATTTTTGAACAATCTTTCCCCGTCGATAGGTAAATTGAAGGATGTAGAAATAGAATGCTTATATATCTAGATGATTAGGCTCCCAATATGAGATTTATATCTGTCTAAATTCTTTACAAATGTCATGGCAACCTCTATGTGATGTCCCTGGAATGCACAACACAATTGATACCAATGTGTCGGAACGAATTTATCTTTAACTTCTGGTATAGCTTCCAAGAGATCGATCCCATGTGGTTTCATTCGGAAGATGACCACCTTTGTGTCATGCCATTAGCAACAATAAACCCTAACTCTTGTGTTAACCCAAAAACCCTTCTATTCAAATTAAGGTTTAGTTTTACCTGGAATACTCAGATTTATCTCACACAAAAGTATTAACTCATCACTTGTATTAATCTTCAAATAAAAACGGTTATGAATTTATGAAAAAATATGGAATGTAATGGTTGGGACCATAACATCCGATGATATCTCAGTGAAAGGATAGGAATTGGTAGGTACTCTTCATGATTTCATGTATAGTGATCTGAATCACCACCTGTAATGGATAAGATTGGATTTTAAATCATGCAAATGATTAAATGATGTGTCGATTCACCACTGCACCCAAATGATGTTTTTGACATGCACTATCAAAATACCCATGTTTTTGTAGCGCAATTCTGGTGAAAATATTCTTCAAAAACTAAACTCTTTTCGCAGCAACATAGTATTTAGCCTCACAAATAAAAATAAAACTTGCAGCTTACATAATGAAATAATATATCCTTGGTGTGACTGAAATCTTTGTAACCACTTTAATCATATCTTAAGAAAGAATAAAAATAGAATAGAATCAAAGCAAGGGAAAACAAGTAAAAAAAGGAAAATCGAACACATGAAATATAAAGCAGATAAAAGGAAAAAATTAACTTGAGGAAGACTCCTAGATGAGTAGGATAGGCTTAGGGGTGACAGAGAAGCTATGTAGGTTTTGGTACTAACAGATCCTTAGGAATTTGAATATTTTTACAAAAATATAGCCAACATTTTACAAATTGTATATTATGGACCAATAAGATTCACCAAAGTTTCTACATTTTAAGATAGATTTCCATCCTTAAAATTATCCATAGTAATAAGGTTTTTTTTAACCATGAGAATTCATAATGCCTAGAATTAATCTAGACTAAGGACCATATCAATTCTACTTCTATTGGTTGTTTCTACCACTATAACCCAAAGATGTTGTCACTATACCCATTATAACCCAAAGATATAACCCTAAGAATAAAGATATGACACTATAGACACTATAACCTAAAGATATGACCATAAGGATAGGAAGATTTAGAGGCATTTGTCTTCAAGAATTTGTTTGAGGAATTTTAAAAAAGTAAAAATTTGTTTGAGGAATTATAAGGAGAGAGTCTTTGATGGTGAAGATTGGTTTGGAATTTAAAAATTCCTCTTAAAACTAGGATCTTTATGTGGCTAGCTCTGGCCAACAAGATCCTAACTTAGGACAATGGTCAAAAGAGGAATTGGATAGGGCATGGTTGGTATATTTTTTGTAAGGACTCAAGTGAATTTATTGGATCATATCTTTACTAATTTCCCTTTTTCAAATTTAGTATGGAAATATGTCCTGCAGATTTTAAAGGTCATTTTTTCATGGGAGAAGCCCTATCTATTGAAATGTTGTGAAGCTTGGTTTTCAAGTAGAGTTGCTAACAACCACAAGGCTTTACCAAGTTATGTCTTGTGGTGGGTATGGTTAACTAGAAACAAGATATTTTTTTATGGAAAGGAGTTGTGTTCGGACATGGTGTGTCATCAAATAAGGCTCTTTTATGGAGAAGGTTGGAATACTCCTAATAAAAAGGAACAAGAAGCTTAAAGGAACCAGATATTGATTACTCAAAGGCTTGGGGTTTCTTTGATGTTGCATGACAAGGTACCTCAGGTATGTGTGGTGTAGGGGATATTATTTTTTAAAATAATGTTCCTTATTTCCTCTTAAGATATGGGGTGGGTCAAGGAAGAAACAATAGAGTTGAATTCTATGCCTTGTGGATTTGATGAAATTATATATTGAAAAAGGTGTAAACATATTACAGGTGCTAGGGGAATTAAATATTTTGATGGATTAGGAAAATGGAAAAATTCAATTGACAAAATTGGCCCTAGATCCCATAATGCCAAAAACTTTGTTGGTAAAATCATGGTTTGAAGAAGTTTCTTTTGTGAACATCTATAGGGAATTCAACTCCAAATAAAACCATCCTTATAAAGAAGTTATTTTATTATAGGAAGGATTTTCATTTGCACTAGAAATCATAGGAAATGTCCCTTTTGTTGAAATTGTTACATCTGTTTTTTAATTTCTAGAACTTTGGTTTGTGTTTTCTCAAAGAAGATATTATTCTGCTACATTTAGTATTGATATGATTTTGGGTCAGAAAATTTGTAGTCCCATATATGTCATTGACTCTTTTGAGAGCTATAAGTTTTTTAAAGGAAGATAATAATATGTCTTTTAATTCTAGGTTGAATTCATTTAGAAATTGACCCATAGTTGAAAGGCATGATCATGTGTATTATGATTTCCATCTCAGAAATACCAAATACAAAGTTTTTTTCATATGAAAAAACACATGCATACA
>ML810275.1:162335-176586 GCA_009831015.1 Picea engelmannii
TGTTAGCCCGTGCGGACTTAGGTGTTAGTCATATGTCAATACATAGAGCAGGGGTTGGGGGCTTATCCCTCGGCCCCTTTTCCCCCCAAAATGCACCATTACATAAATTCAAGTAAATTTTAAAACATATAATGTTAAGAATCAATTGAGTGGTGTGTTAGTAATGGGGCTAGTGTTAAGGCTTTGGGAGGTCACGGTTTCAACCCTCGTTGCCTCCCAAAATTTTATACAACATAAACCAATAATATCAAATGAGGGTTTTCCATGTGGCAGCCTCTCATTGGCTATCCAATGCCACATGTCAGCAAATGACTCATCCACTTGTCAACCTGTAACTCGTCCACTAGATGCCAACTCAGTTGTCCAGTCATTGTAAGATCAGTCCATGTGGCACCTTGGGGTGTGGCCACATCACATGAACGTCATGCCACATCAATGTAAGGACATGACATGTTTCCTTATACCCCTTCGAATTTTGACTTTGACCTATTTGACCTAAACTTTGACCAACCATAACTTTTGCAGGTTGACACGTTGTTTGCGTCATTGGAAAGCTTACGATGAACTATACACATTGATGTCATTTTCGAGATGATTTGAGATGGTCAAATTTGGAGATTTTATGGATCCCTTGGGACCTATGTGAGCATTCCAGATCCTCCTAGACCTCCATGATAATTCCTTAGATCCTCTTGGATCGTACCTTCCCATTGAAGAACATTTGGACCTCCAAAAGTATAGATATTCAACAACTTAATGATGATAGCTCTAATTCACTCTTCCATCTTATTGAAATGTCCATATCCAGTAACTTAGTGATAAATCTTCTTCACCCTTCTATCTTGTTGATTCTTTTGGAAATAAGTATTCATCTTGGGTGATCAATCTTAGGTACTAGATTAGTGTACTTTTGTTTGCTTCTCTGGAATATAGCTCTGACTATGGCCTCTGGCACTGTAGCTAATATGATATATATAGCTCTGGTTCTAGGTCATATATTCCTTCACAACAAAATTCATGTTCATTGAATCTATGAAATACATGTATTTGTATTTCAACATCCATTCCCATCTCCTTCTATGGAAGATAGTCTATCTCAGCCAATATGAAACCAAGTTGAATGTTGATCTATGCCTTTCCCATTTGGACTCTATGTTTTGCTTGATGTATCTGTAAGAGTCCCTGAATGAATACTTTGTTCATTGTCACTTATGTCTTGAAGAACAATTATTCTTGTATTGTTATTATATGTACCTGATTTCCCTTGTTCAAGGTATACATATATATGAACATGACATAGTATTTAAAACATTATTATAGCATGCACCTTTATTTTCCTCTTAAAAGAGGATTATTCAAAAATCAAGTGAGAATGCTTCTACCTCACTTGTCCAGTATCATCCATCCATATTGATTGGACAATGAACACCTGACTCATCACAACCATAATGAAGGCTGAAACGACATTGTTGATCAAGTTAAGCATTCCCTTAAATTCAGAAACTCTTCCATTCATTGTTGCAGTAGCTAACCATACTCCACTGATTAGTAATAAATTGATCAACAAAACTGAATATACAAATGCAAAAGAGAATAACCCATCAACATATATTCCCTTCTTAACAATACCAACATCAACCAAAGGACATGTTCTACTTTCAACTGTAGGTTGTAAATCTAGATTCTGGATACTAGCATTAGCTAGCATGTGCTCTATAGTGACAACTATCAAATTTGTCTTCATCTGATGAGCTCTCATAATGAACTCAATCCCATCATTGAAGAGATGATACTTATTCTGTTCCCTATATAAAATGTCCTTCCTATCATACAAGTATGGACTTCCCAAAACCATCCCGCAAATCTCAAGTGGAACCACGTCTAACTCTACCTCATCAATGAAACTGGATGTAATCGTGAACCATAAATTGCACTACTTAGTTACATGTACCTGAGAATTATCGCAAATCCATCCCAAAGGATATGGTCTTGGATGAGGCCTAGTTTCCACTCCCAAATTCCGAACAACTTGCTAGGAAATAAGATTCAAATGTGATCCACTATCAACAAGCATATCAATCTTAATGTTCGTTGAGATAACTTGTAAAATGAAACAGATCATTTATTTTCCTACCATGAGGGATTGCATTATCCTTTGAATAAGAAGTACGCCAATTGAAACTTGCAATAGTAGATTTACCTTTGATACCCATAGCTACAACCTTGGTTTCATCCTTATAATTTGATCCAAGATCCTACATTATGGGTGTGGTATTTGTATTACCCTTTCTAGACTAAGCCCACTTCAGCTTCAATTCAAGATGCAACTTCCAACACTTTTCCTCCTCATGTCCTTCCTTCTTGAAATGAGAACATGTAGGCTTCTCTTCTTCCTTCTTCTTCACTATAGATGTCTTCTTGAAGTTATGTGGCTTCTTTGACTGCTTCTTGAAGTAATGTGGATTTCCTTTTCTTTTACCACCATTTCTCTTGGACTTCTTTTGATCCTCATACATT
The DNA here is from genome assembly GCA_009831015.1 of Picea engelmannii. Classification (NCBI taxonomy): domain Eukaryota; kingdom Viridiplantae; phylum Streptophyta; class Pinopsida; order Pinales; family Pinaceae; genus Picea; species Picea engelmannii. Next base: position 164,853 of record ML810275.1, read on the forward strand.
TCTTCCACAATGGCCTTCATTGCCATGAATGCAGAAAAGAATGCCTCTTCAGTACCGAAAGGATTTGGATTAAAAGAATCCATGTAATTTGTTGAAGCTATGTCTTACTTTTGAAATGCACGCCTAGAACCAATCTCGGGAATGTACTCTTAAAATGATCCTTTGCCAAGCTTAGATTTGGACCTCGTAAGCATTCACTTGCAAATACACGTCAAAACCAGCTCTAATACCACATGATTTGAAAATACCAAACAAGTTTTGATACCAAATTGATCCTTAAATATCAACAAACTCTGATACTAATTCATCCCAAAGAATCCTTAAATGTCAATACACATACACATCTTACCAGATTTGGGAAATTCAATATCGCTTGACTATTTGCAAAATATAATGTGAGTGTCTTATTTGTCCATAAACTTCATTAATATTGATGAATAAATTGAAATGTAAATGAGATGATACAACAGAAAATAAAAGAACTCAAATACATATGTAATTGGCATACATCATTGCATCTTCAAAGTCCCTTTAAATAGCATGATTGTTCTTCATCATCTCAAAATTCCAAATTACATTACAATATGGCTTACAAAAACACAATTTTTGAAGACACTCTGAAAATCCCTTGCTCAAATGTAGAAACAGAGTGCACCATTGAATTCCTAGCAAAAAATCATGAAAAAATGATATAAAATACTCGAAATTCCATCAAGGTACCTCTCGACATGCATTACGGTGTTACCTCAAGTGCCTTGTACCCTCGGCATGTGTTACAAGGAAAAAAAATTCATTAAATTGTGCATACAATGCATCAAGTTTCACACCATTAAATAGGGCGCACCCCTAACCTTCTTCCTGAAATTTATGGCATACATTAAGTGTGATTTGGTTGGTTCTATAACCAAATCCAGAAATTAGTGGTGACTTATTACTATTTTCGGACGGAATCCCATCAAATGTGGTAACAGAGGCATGTTGGTTAAAAATCTCAGATTACATTTCGGAGGTTATGGCTTCGATCCTCTCCATAGCATGCATATGCATTGGTTTTAGAACATTTGTTGGTTATTTTGATTTATAACCATATGTTATTAATAACATATGTTATAACTATATAACATATGTATGGTTTTAAATTCATTTCATATATGTTGTCCCTCGTGGACTTAGGTGTTAGACATATGTGAATACATATACCAAGGGTTGGGGGCTTATCCCTCGGCCCTTTTCCCCCCAAAATGCACCATTACATAAATTCAAATAAATTTTAAAATATATAATGTTAATAATCAATTGAGTGGGGCGTTGGTAATGGGGCTTGTGTTAAGGATTTGGGAGGTCACAGGTTCGACCCCCATTGACTCCCAAAATTTTATACAACATAAACCAATACTGGCCAGTGAGAGGTTGCCACATGGCAGCCTCATTGGCTATCCACTGCCACTTTTCAGCAAATGAATTGCCCACTTGTCAACTTGTAACTCATCCACAAATGCCAACTCAGCTACCTAGTCATTGTACGATCAGTATGTGTGGCACCTGTTGTAGCAAGAGTTGGTTCTAGGTTGTAATAGAGCCAAGCCTTAACACATTTTAAATGAAATAAATTTTGTCACTCAGACTTGACTTGGGTTGCATGCAACTAAATTCTGAGATAAACTCAAACCACTTTTGATTGGAGATTTCCCCTTCCAACCCGAGAGGGATCTCTTGAAAATATGTCTTAACAGGATATTCAATAGGCTTAACAGTGGGCAGATCTGTGGGTAATAGAAAGTTTTTGGTTATTAGGGTTGATGGGTTGGACTGGAAAGTAGTCCATTGGGCATGGAGTCAAATGATCAAGCAAGTAATAAGAGTGTTTCGGCAATGGAAATCCATGGAGCAGAGGCGAAATAGAATAAATCAGTGGAAAGAGATAGTTGGGACAGAGCATCTAGCAAGGATGAATTATGAACCTTCATATCTCTGCAAGAAACAACCTATAACCTGTCCAGCAACAAAGCATCTAATAAACGGATGAATTCCATTACAAACACAGTTACAAATTGGGAAGCAAATGGAAATAAAACCAAGTGAAATGATGTGAAAACGAAGCAATAAGACATTCTCTGCAAACAAAATCACAAGAATCTCTGATATAGATCGAAAATGCTCTACACTCTTTTATTAAACATGATAACAAGTGCTACAACCCAGGAGTACTACTCCTCTCCCCCCTCTTTTCTCTTTTACAAATATGCCTCATATATCTATTGAGGTTGAAATCCTCTCTAATCTAAAAGACAACAACAGTTACAACCAATTCTTGAAACTTTTTGCCATAGAAAATGGGCCAAACTGCCGAAAACTAGGGTTTTCGTTAAGGCTCTGTATCTATCGAATAGAGACAAATTTGTATAAAATGAAAGATTATTTTGTGCATCTGTTTATTCTGAGCAAAAACCTCTCTCAGTTCCCTGAGATCCATTTTCATTTGCCTCATAACTGCATTTTACAAACATGTGTCAAAACAGGAAAATATGAGATCCGAAAATTAGGGCTCAGAGATTGATTCCATTCTCCCAATATGTTACACCTGTAGGAAAAATAAGAGATAATTTTTATCTTCGATGTGTTAGGCACAAAAACCTCCGACCGTTTCTCAAAATGATCCTCTAGTCGCTCAGAATCATCATTAGAAAATGATGACTCAACAAAGTAAAAAACGCCACATTTCTGAAAATGAACCTCATATTGTGGGGGAATTTTGACTGCCTTCTCTAGATCCAAATGAAATTATGAAGATACCACTGGAAATAATAGGATTTTTAGATGTCGATCAACTATTCGAACGTGGAAAATGGCCTACCCAAGGTTTAGAAAAATGGTTTTTTTCTCAAGGACATTTTTTGCATATGACTAGAGTCCCAATTTTGGGTTTTTGGGTTTCGGGGTTTTGGGTATCATGTCTTCAAGAGTTATGACATGCAAGGAATCCTGAATCATGAAATCACGATGGGATTAATTAAGTGATAACCATTTTTCTTAATCTCTTAATTAATCACGATTATCAATTAATCTTTAACCTTTCATGGATTTAAGTGTCAGGACTTCGATAATACTTGACGCGATAAATCCCGAATCGCGAAATTGCGATGGGATAGATTAACAATTAAAACACTTTTATCTTTGTGATTAATCACAATTAAAACACAGGCTTTCGGGGTTTCGAAAATCACAAACTTGAAACTTAAATCATGAAGGCAGCTCAAGTCACGAAATCACGATGAGACTTGTCAACATTAATCTTTCTTATTCTTTAATTAACCTGGCTTATCCTTTAATACTTTAGTGAATTCGGGGATTAGAGCTGTAGTTATGAAAATATCTATGTCGGCCAAATCCCCGAGAGCCAAAAACCCCGGACTCATGAGATTTATCTCCACGTGGCTTAATGCTTGGTGTATGTGGTCGTTCAACTGAAAATGCTTCCATTCATTTTCCTTGTGACTCAACGCTCGAATAGATGGTACATTTCTTTGATTTTCACATGAACCCTATATTTGGATTTTTTGTGAGTTGGCTTGTGACTGTTGTATTGCTGTGGCATTTGGAGCTGATTTCGGCGTTATTTGATTGAAGATAATAGGTAGAGAACATTCAGTGATGCACGTGACAGACGAATGGTTGTTTTCTCACATCTACACTTTCGGTAGTTAAACACTATAAAAAATTTCTCTCCTAAGTTACCGAAAGCCAAAATTTCAATATTTGTTACAACAGAGGCTCCATCTAGGGATGGTGCTTTCTTACAAAGCGCCAATAATAGTAGACCATGTGCCTTCATCCATTGGGTAACCTGAAATCATCCTTATCAAACTTTGAACTCTGTTGCTTTACTTGCACCTTTCCGAAACAAAAAACCGCTTATGCATTCATTGGGCTATGGAGTCATAATGTATTAAATCAAAACCATACAGGATGCCAAACTGAACTGGAAATGTACTTAAAACCACTGTTGTACTCTAATTCTCAAATTCAATCTTATTTATATACATCACCTACTCTAACCGATATCACGGCTTTGTTCAAGTATAGGAAAACTTCCAAATCAACCAAGCGAGTATCTGACTAACAAACTTAATTATGCTTCCATATTTGAGAAGAAAAATGACAGGAGCAACTTCAAATTCCAAAACATGCCCTGGGAGCAGGTACTTATAGTTTTGCAATTCATACTTCAAGAAGTTGGAAATAAAATTTTCAATCCCCCATTTTGACTCCATATAAACTGCTACCGGATCATAAAATTCACATAGAAATACCTCATTTTGTTGTTGTTCCAATTGACTGAAATGTTGTTGCTTGTTGCCTTTACTGATCTGAATGTTAAATGTGGATTGTTCAATATTTGGTGGGGAAACATGCATGATCAACTGTTGCTCTGAACATGTCTGCTCTCTTTCATCATATCCTTGTAATCTGAATTCATCACTATGATATGCTGGCCTATTACAACTGACAATTTTTAAGAGAGAAGAAGAGATATGTTCTTCATTTCCTACATTACTGTCTTGATAATGATCAAATGAAAACCGATTCTGAAAATATGAATCATGAAAAAAAATCTGATCACCCTCTCCAACAATGATATCTTTAGAAGATGTATCAAAGTTAAAAGGATCTTTATTGGACTCTTGAACAACAGATTCATATCTATTTTCAACCATAGAATTCATACTTTTTTTATCATCTCTTAGTTGATAAATAGGATTTGATGAAATTTCATTAGACAACAAATCTTTAAAATCCTCTTCATCATCACTATATTTATCGAATACTGCAAAATCAGAATAAAATCCTGAAGGTTTCTGCATTGAAAAATCAGCAATCTAATCTTGAACCAGATTTCGAAAAATATCATTGTCTTCTTCATCATCAACAGCCTTCACATCTAAATCTAAATCATTCTTGAACACCAAACATTCTTCAAGATGGTTAAACATGAGTCTACAAGATCTTCAAGACTGTGTGGATGTTGCAGGTTTGTGTAAGCAGGGGTTGCAACATGACTGTTCAGGAGCAGATCTATCTCTTCTTCTGTTAAAGGAGGAGGTGGTATGTGCAATTTCTAGATCAAGCAACTATTGTTTTCTTTCTCTTCTGCAAGTTGACCATGATGTTGAATATCTTCTTCTTGAATGTGATCACAAGAGCTATCATATCCTACTTGTTTATCAACCAACTCTTATTCATACTGATTATCTTCATCGACTTGAAACATTTCTGATATTCCTTCCTCCTCTTCAAGAAGATGTGTTTGATCTGTTTGTCTTATGAATTTTATATTACAACAATCTTCAAAAAGTATTTCAGTTGAATAGATTCTTTTACAATGCTGATGAAAAAGTATGTGAAAATATTTCAATGAAGGAATACTGGAATGAGGTAAAGATTTATACCAGAGTCTAGCATCTCTTTCCAACGAAAACATAAACATTTTCATGAGGACATCCTCATGATCTATATTTAATTCATCCATGAGCTTGTGGAATTCAAACAAGTGTTGAGAGGGATTGTCGTCTGCATATTCTCCAAATTTAGGAAGGACATCGTTCCAAACTTTAATGTCTGGAACAGTGTTTGGAAAACCATAAACATTTGTAAAGTCCAGAGAAGCAAACCTTGCAGCAATCCAAGTGGCGAACAAATCCGACATTTTGAGACAAGTGAAGTCACCAGTGAATCATGTAGAGTCTTCGAACCAAGGAGTCGCTAGGTAAATGATCACAACCAATTGAATGCCTATCCCTTGTTCACCATCAAGAAATAGATCTGAACTTTTTGTCGTATCCCAGGGAAGATAACTTTGTTCCTATGTCCCCAACAATGGCGCCAGAAAATGTTGTAGCAAGAGTTGGTTCTAGGCTATAATAGAGCCAAGCCTTAAAAAATTTTAAATGAAATAAATTTTGTCACTCATAATTGACTTGGGTTGCATGCAAGTAAATTCCAAGATAACCTCAAACCACTTTTGATTGGAGACTTCCCCTTCCAACCCGAGAGGGATCTCTCAAAAATATGTCATAACAGGATATTCAATAGGCTTAACAGTGGGCAGATATGTGGGTAATAGAAAGTTTTGGGTTTTTAGGGTTGATGGGTTGATGGGTTGGACTGGAAAGTAGTCCATTGGGCATGGAGTCAAATGATCAAGCAAGTAATAAGAGTGTTTCGGCAATGGAAATCCATGGAGCAGAGGCGAGATAGAAGTTGATTACAAAGGGAAGGATTTATAAAAGTTATGGCAGTAGAATAAAGAGAAAACATATCAAAATGAAAGGAGCACTTAGCAATGAGTGAATTCCAAGCATGAATCAGTGGAAAGAGATAGTTGGGACAGAGCATCTAGCAAGGATGAATTTTGAACCTTCATATCTCTGCAAGAAACAACCTATAACCTGTCCAGCAACAAAGCATCTAACAAACGGATGAATTCCATTACAAACACAGTTACAAATCGAGAAGCAAATGGAAATAAAACCAAGTGAAATGATGTGAAAACGAAGCAATAAGACATTCTCTACAAACAAAATCACAAGAATCTCTGATATAGATCGAAAATGCTATGCACTCTTTTATTAAACATGATAACAAGTGATACAGCCCAGGAGTACTACTCCTCTCCCCCCTCTTTTCTCTTTTACAAATATTCCTCATATATCTATTGAGGTCGAAATCCTCTCTAATCTAAAAGACAACAACAGTTACAACCAATTCTTGAAACTTATGCCATAGAAAATGGGCCAAACTACCGAAAACTAGGGATGCGGTTACGGCTCTGTATCTATCGAATACAGACAACTGTGTATAAAATGAAAGATTATTTTTTGCATCTGTTTATTGTGAGAAAAAACCTTTCTCAATTCCCTGAGATCCATTTTCATTTGCCTCATAACTGCATTTTACAAACATGTGTCAAAACAGGAAAATATGAGATCCGAAAATTAGGGCTCGGAGATGGATTCCATTCTCCCAATATGTGACACCTGTAGGAAAACTGAGAGAAAAAATTTATCTTCGATGTGTTAGGCACAAAAACCTCCGACCATTTCTCAAAATAATCCTCCAGTCGCTCAGAATCATCATTTGAAAATGATGACTCAACACAGTAAAAAACGCCACATTTCTGAAAATGAACCTCATCTTGCGGGGGAATTTTGACTACCTTCTTAGGCTCCAAATTAAATTATGAAGATACCATTGAAAATAATAGGATCTGTAGATGTCGATCCACTATTCAAACATGGAAAATGGCCTATCCAAGGCTAAGAAAAATGGTTTTTTTCCCAAGGACGTTTTTTGCATATGACTGGAGTCCCAATTTTGGGTTTTTGGGTTTCGGGGTTTTGGGTATCATGTCTTCAAGAGTTATGACATGCAAGGAATCCCGAATCGCGAAATCACGATGGGATTAATTAGGCGATAATCATTTGTCTTAATCTCTTAATTAATCATGATTAGCAATTAATCTTTAACCTTTGGTGGATTTAAGTGTTGGGACTTCGATAATACTTGACGCAAGAAATCCCGAATTGTGAAATTGCGATGGAATCGATTCACAGTTAAAGCACGTTCAGCTTTGTGATTAAGCACGATTAAAACACAGGCTTTTAGGGTTTCATAAATCACAAACTTGAAACTTAAATCATGAAGGCAGCTCGAGTCACGAAATCACGATGAGACTTATCAACATTAATCTTTCTTATTCTTTAATTAACCCAGGTTATCCTTTAACACTTTAGTGAATTCGGGGATCAGGGCTGTAGTTATTAAAATATCTACGTCGGCCAAATCCCCGACATGCATAAACCCCAGACTCATGAGCTTTATATCCATGTGGCTTAATGCTTGGTGTATGTGGTCGTTCAACTGCCAATGCTTCCATTCATTTTCCTTGTGACTCAATGCTTGAATAGATGGTACATTTCTTTGATTTTCACATGAACCCTGTCTTTGGATTTTTCGTGAGATGGATTGTGACTCTTGTACTTCTGTGTAATTTGGAGCTGATTTCAACGTTATTTGACTGAAGATGACAGGTAGAGAACATTCGGTGATGTGTGTGACAGATGAATGGTCGTTTTCTCACATCTACACTTTCGGTAGTTAAACACTACAAATGTTTTCTCTCCTAAGTTAACGAAAGCCAAAATTTCAATATTTGTTACAACAACACATTTGGGTGTGTCCACGTCACCTGTATGGTCATGTCATGTTAATGTACATACATGACATGTGTCCTTTTACCGCTTTGACTTTTACCTTTGACATGTTTGACCTGAACTTTGACCAGCCATAACTTTTGTAGTTTGACACGTCGTTTGTGCCATTGGAAAGATGACGACGAACTCTATGCATTGATGTCATTTTTGGGATGATTTGAGACAGTCAAATTTTGAGCTTTTATGGATCCCTTGGGACCTTTGTGAGTGTTCCAGATCCTCCTAGACCTTTCTAAGAATTCCTTAGATCCTCCTAGATCAAGAAGGTTCTCCTATTATTTAAGGATTTATTGTGTAACTGATCTCTCTTATATATCTTGAAGTTGTGCTCCATGCTCACATTTGATATTCTAAGGGTTTAGTTCATTACATTTGGTTTCAAAGCTAACAATCCTAGGGTTATACTCCGTCAAATGAGTCATCTTGGAATTTTTTATATAACCTTTTTTTGGTAACATTTAAGAGTGTGAATTTTTTAGGATCCTGAGGAGACATAGAGAAGTACTTTTGATAAAAGTTTTAGTTTCTTTTTCACTATACTTCATGAGATATAGCTTGTGGAAGTTAGGGTTTTTTACTAGTCCTGAAATTAGTCTCAAAAAATTCATCTTGGAATTTTTGCTATAATGTTTTTTCAGTGAAGTTTCAGAATGTAAAATTTTCATGCATATGAGAATACATATTGAAGTACTTGTACTATGAATTTTAGGTTCGAATTCACTATAATTTTGGAAATAAAATCTATGGAATTTAAGGGTTTTAGATAATCCTAAAACTAGTGTCAAACAGGTGTTCTTGGTACAACTTTCATATCTAAAGCTAGGAAAGTCAAAATTTAGTGCCACTAGTTCCTTTGGAAATAGTATGGATTGTAGTTTTTCAAGTAAAAATTTAAGAATCATATCATGCAAATTGGACACATGGAATTCCATACATGTTCTCTCTCTAGAAAGGGCCAAAAATTAGCACATTTTGGGAAAGTTACCATAACTTTCACTTGGAACATAAAATTTTGGTATAAATTGTGGCATTGTAGAGAATACATATCATAATACTACATGAAAAAAAATTGACTCAAAAGGGCCTAAATTTTAGAGATACATCAGGATAAATGATTGCCAGCAAAATAGTCTCCAAATTAAGGTTTTAAAAGGTTGGGATTTGAGGGTTTGGGTTAGACCTCAATTAAGAATCAATGGAAATACCTAACTTTAGTGGAGATGAATGTAAATATGAAATAAATCCCATGGAATGGTTGAGGATGATAAATAAAACTAATTTGAGTCCTTTTGGGGCAGATTTTTATTTTTAGGGTCAAGCTCCTAAGTGGTGGAAAATCCTTAATTAAGATACTAGATGAAACATCACATAGGAATTATTTGAAGAATTGTTCTCAAAAACATGGATCAAGGACTTAAAAATGGAAGTGATGCATAAAATTAAAGATGAGATAGAAGAAGAAAAGGAGGATATAAAGAAGAAGGTTGGTGAGCTATCTAAGATATGAGATCTTAATGAAGAACTCATTAAGGAGATTCAAAAATTAAAACAGGGGAAGAGTAGCAAAGGGATATGGGAAAAGGATGAGTCAAGGGAAGAATTGAAAAATAAAGATGAATAAATATGTAGATTATGAAACCATAATAAAAAAAACTATTGGATGAGGTCAAGAGATTGAAAGAAGAAAAGAGGCATTGTCAAGATCAATAAAAAACAAGGATCTTGGATGAAGAGGCCACCAAAAGACTTGAAGAGGAAATTTATGGGAAGGTTGAGGAATCCCTAAATACTGATTAGGTAAAATTATAAATTCAATCCAAAATTGAAGAAGGATATCATAGTTTGATAGATGGGGTAACATTGCAACTTCAATAGGAGAAAGAAGACAAGATTCAACAAGGTCACCAGAAGAAACTTGAAGAATTTGAACTCCATATAAATGATGTACATGTCAAAAATGACAGTATTATCTCCAAGGATAAAGTAACCAAAGACCAAACAGAGAGATTAGAGGATTTCGTTATCTCTTAAAAGAAGATAGAGGAAATGGGTGTGGAGTGAAGGAAAAACATCAAATGTGAAACCATATCAACACCCTCATTGATAGGAAATATTTCAAGGAAGAAAAGAAGATCGATATCAGCATTATCAAGGAAGAAGATGGAATACTCATCAATATTCATGGAATGGGGCACCAAAAAACCATTATTCAATAGGAAATTATTAGAGACCAACAAATACTACAAATTAGAGAAGCTACAACAACAATACATGGAATTAAAGGAAAAAAATATTGTGCAACAACCAACCATCAAATATTAAGACTAAAAATAATTGAGTTTGGATGCATGGGTCATCATCAATGGAAAGAAGAATGTAGGTAAATAATAAAATCATATTACTTAATTTCATCACATGTAAAGCCTTTAACTACAAAACTTTGAGGACAAAGATGTTTGGAGGGTATTATGGTATGATCCCAAGGGAGGCACATACGGGGTTAAATGTATATTATATGACTCGAAGGGGAGGAATATATGGGGTTAATTGTACATGTGATGGATAAATGTCTATGCAATAGTGGTCTGCCTAATAAAGGGGCTACATGTGCAATGTGTGAATAGGTATATATAAAGATCATATAGTCATTATTGAGGATATATGATTTGGATGCATGAATGTATTGAGGTATTTAGAGGATGTTCTTCTATTATTTAAGGATTTATTGTGTAATTCATCTATCTTATCTATCTTGGATTTGTGTTCCATGCTCACATTTGATACTCTAAGGTTTTGGTTCATAATTGATAGAACAAGTTTGGTCTCAGCGTAAATTAACCATACATACATATATAGAGTAAAGTGGGTCCAGCTTGAGTAAGTTGAGAAGAAAATTTCAATCCTCCTCACTAGTTTTCAAATTCCACTTTGTGACATCATGTTCTTCATGAGTCATTTGTTGAATGTCATCATCATCGTGAGACTGTTGATAAATCCTCAAGCTTCTGCAGAACCCAATTTACCCTTGGTACCATCCTTGGAATGAGGGGAAGTTATCAACAAGTTTCTTGAGGATATATATTCGAGTAAATACACACACGTAAAATTGCATTAAGGGTATCTCATTAAATTTGAAAGATATATTATATCTAGAAAAGGCCACAAACCATGATAATACTTTTGTTTATAATCAAGGCTATAAGTATTCAATAAGGATACGTATGCAAGGGGAGCAAGTAAAATGTTGGTTCAATATGTGCAAAAGCTAAAAAAAATTGTAATAAGGTTAAGTGAGGAAGAGGATGGAATACGTTGGTCAAAATACAGTTCAACGATAAGAAACACACCTCAACTAGGATATAAAGAATTTTTTAAGGAAGAGGTAGAAATTAATCAATAGTGTTGGTGGAAGCTTGTATGAAAACAGAAATCCCCTCTCAAAACAAGATTTCTTATTTGGATAG
>ML810275.1:176986-252212 GCA_009831015.1 Picea engelmannii
TTCAATGGGGAAAGTCAAGAAAATTATGGGACAAGTGGGGTTAAAGGTGTTATTTTCTTAAAAGAAGAGCACACAATTTGTTTTAAGGTATCATTAGGAGCTTGATCAAATAATTGGGTAGAACTAAATGCTCTATGGATGTTTATGACGCTAGTAGTAGAAAAAAGAGTGGTTAAAATTCAAATTTTGGGGACTCCAAGCTTGTAAAAGACTAGATCAATAGTAAAAATCATATGCAAAACATGTCCCTTCTTCCAACTATGGAAAGAATTAAAGAACTAAGAGGAAAATTCACAAAAAAATATTTTCAACATATTTACAGAGAACTAAATTATGAGGCTAATGATATTTTTGAAGACAACTTTTCTCTCTAACCTAACATTTTCAAGTAAGGAGAAAAAGAGGTGGGTACACATCCTATAGTCATATCCAAATTCATGTATGATTATTTTTCTCCACTAAATGAGAACATATCCAAAAAAAGTCTTAAATGATTATGAAGAAGATGTTGAAGACTTGTTGGTTTATTTTGAGAGTATTTATGTAAAGTATATATTTGTTGTTTTTTAAGGATGATTGTATAAACAAAACTGATAAGGAAAACTATCCAGGAATAATTGAAGATTTCTTAAAGGATCTTTTAAAGAGAAATCTTTAGGGCTTAAGGCATATATCTATGTATTCTTTGTATTTTCTAAATGTAATAATAATGATTTGTTATTTTCTTGGAAAAAATAAATTTCAATGAGAGAAGTTTGTCGCTTAAGATCCAACCAAATAAATTATAATAATAAAATAAATTAATGGGATATTTTAAGATCAAGAAAATTGTGTCTTGATTTCTTTTTAATTTTTAATTTATATAAGTGTTTAAAAAAATTGAGTTAAAATAGATGTAGAACCTTTTTAATTAAGATATTTTAAACCTAAGACATTTATGTATTTTGAGAACTTAATAGGTTTAGGTTAAAATAGATCTTCCAAGTCAAGTCAATATCACTTCCTCCTACCTATTAAAAATTATTCTATCATAAGGGGTGACAGGAGTGGGAGGGATCATTTTTTATTCTAAAGGAAACAAAGGAATCTCATTTGCATGGAGTCAAGAAAGAGCATCCAACAGTCAGGTCGAGGTGTTGGCCCTCTATATGGGTCTTGTTAGCACAGTATTTTGCACTCAAAGTAAATCTAAAATACACAATAAATCAACAACAAAAAAGATATGAAACTTTAGGAGGAGCTACCCAAAAATGTCATTGGTAGAACCCCTCTCCATTTGGGTTGGTGATTGCCAATCTCGGGGGATTGTTCCCAACATTTCCTCAAATTGTCTTCAACATGTAAATCTACACATAAAATAATAATAAAAGTTAGCAAGGAAAGTGATTTTGGTTATGACTAGACAACCAAAAGGTTATAGTGTTTGATTTAAAATGTTTATGGTGGAATCCATACAACGTCAGTCTATAAATATAGATAGAAAGAAGGAGAAAGAAAGCACTATTAAGAGGTTGATTGCACCAAAATAACAGGCTAATAACTTCTAAATCATGCAAAAACATCCATCAAATACCAACATACCATGAGATCTTGATACAACCAAAACAAAGTATTATCCTTGCGTTCACCAAGAGATTGAATGTGACATTGAGAAAAATACAAAAATTGGTATAGTGATGTTATGTGTGTTAACACTAGAAGTCACACCTAGACTATTGTATATGTAAGCCTAATACCCATCAGAATGTGAATAATAATTCATTTCAATGTGTGGCAAATGGGTGTGATACTCACTTTTATGATATCAACACAAAACCTCCATGAAATACGCACCAACAAGAAAGGATTTGAATATCTTCAAATCAGTGTTTAGAGATATCAATTGAAATATAGAAGACTTAGAAAGGAAAATGAAATACATGCATCAAGTTACATCAAGTACTTTTGAAACACATATATAGAATAAATATCATTGAATAAGAACCTCTTAATCAACAAGAGAGAACACTTTGATCATACTTGCATAAATTACCAACAATGAATCATTTATTGTAGTAAGGAACAAGCATAATGATGAATCCTTCACCAGCAACTAACATCAAAGTGAGATAGAAACAGATGTGACAGTAGGAAAGTAAATTGATCTTTCACTATTAAAGATTCTTGAGTCTGATACTTTGTTATCATTACTTCTTGGAACACGAGCAAATGATGGAATGACACAAGCAAATGACACTAAGGTGGAAACACATGCATATGTCGAAACAACTTGACTAGGAACATATGTGGATGTAGGAACACCTATAGGAACTAGAATTGGCTATGTTTATGTTGTATTTGCATAATCTATAGGATAAATAGGCCATGTCAGAACATCATTCATACTAACATCATTAGCGGGAACAAAATTTTTTATCAAAACACCACTAAGCAGAACTAAAACTAGCTATGCTACTACTGGAATGGGATATGTCCCTGGGACTATAATAGGATCTGGATCTATAGGCTCTGGAATAAACTTTCAACCTGGAAGGGATGCCAAATGAAATGTTGGTGGAAGAGTGGTAGATGGTGCCTCTGCCTCTAACTATGATGCATTTTCCTACACCTTTATGGGTTCTCAGTTTAGGTCATAGAGTAAGTGAATCTATGATATTGAAGTAAAGGCGTGATTGTCTCATGTTTCAATTCGTCGATTGGGAAATTGAGATCCAAAGGTAATTTTTTACTATGTTTACTCAAAATCCATTGCATTAGTTGTAGCCTCGCAGGCATCGTAGTATTTGCAAGTAGAGTCAATTCCCTTTGCAGTGGGGTATGGCTCTCGATCTATATCAATTGGAACGGATTCTTTTATTGGATCCTCTACTGGTGGATACACAAGTTCTGATGGGATTGATTTTGCAATGAGTGGAACCGGTATCCTTCCATTTTTTCCTCCTTCTGCAGTTCTTTCCTGCTACTAGGTGGTAAACTACCTTCGTCTTTGTCCACACATATACCTGTGCATGCTCTGTTGTTGTTGGGTATCAATATCATCAATATGGAACTCACTATGCCATTGTTGAATCTTCTCGAACTCCAACTGGGGAAAAAGGAAATAATAAAAATAAGAACCCATACAAATCAGGGTATACCTTAGTTATGGGTGTATGAAAATACATATATAATATTAGGTACCATAAAAAGGTAGGTTATCCCTGATAGGGGTCTAGAGGATCAAAAAGAAGAGGCAATAGTATTTTCCCTTGGCAGAGCAAGGGAAAGGAAGGAGGGTTGTCGAGAAAGGGAGGGATCTATAGATGAGGTTATCCATGATGTGAAGTTCAAGGGAAAGAAGGATAATGAAAAAGGGTAGAGGAGATGGGAAATATTGGAGAAAGGAACATAACATGCTTGAGCACATGGGGACAGTCTAGTGGTGGATATGAACATGTTTCAACTGTCTATGCTCCTGGTGGTGGAAGTGATAGAATAGGAAAATTAAAGCATTCACAATTTGCAAAGTTGAATAAGCACCAGGGACAGAGTAAGTAGCAAAGGAGTAGAGGCAGTTTGAGAGTCATTACTAGAAATAGAGCCTGTTATGGTGGATTTTTTGAATGAAATAATTTTACCATATTATTATTATATATGTAATTATTGGTGCTCATTATGCACTCATACATCAGGAAACTCTGTTACATTTTGAAACTAAAGATAAGAGTCTCATTGTCTAACCATTTGAACGTCCTCATAGAGTTACAATTCATCTTAAATAACAAAATATCCAAAAATATGTTGACAATTCACCACCTAGATTCTTCATAGGATTCTATGCCTAAGAAAGCTGTGGCACTAGGTGTACAACAGAAATGTAACCAGAATGTTATTTTTCAGGAAAATGTTTGCATCAATAATAACAACTA
The DNA here is from genome assembly GCA_009831015.1 of Picea engelmannii. Classification (NCBI taxonomy): domain Eukaryota; kingdom Viridiplantae; phylum Streptophyta; class Pinopsida; order Pinales; family Pinaceae; genus Picea; species Picea engelmannii. The sequence goes on from ML810275.1 coordinate 180,895, forward strand.
TTGACAACTTGATGCATGTGGTTTTACTACAGGAAGATCCATGAGGCAGGTGGCCTTTGATGTATAATTGATCCTTAAAAATCTTATTTGAGCTCAACCTGACACCTAGCAGTCCTTATCAGCTCAAAATCTTCATAACACCTAGTTCACAGCACTTATGCTACAGACTGTCCTAAAACAACCAGTTCGCATCGCCTTTGAGTTCACCCACTGTGAACTTTCCTGTAGGTGCCTTTTTACCTCCAAAATGATTCCAACATTTTAAAACCTGCACAAGAAGCTGGGAAAACCCTTCAAGACCCTGCTAGAAAACATTTGCAACATAAAGTGACCTTTAGATGAATCATATGAATATAGTAACCTTAGATCAAGACAAAAATCATTACTCGGGTTATAAGTATAGGAAAAAAGTGAACCATGGAAAAAATGATGTTGATGTAAAAATAATATCATGTATTCATATTTTCCTCGTACTCCTTCTAGTAGCCACCCTAGCCAATATATCCAAATTCATTTTTGCTACCTGCTCTTTGGAAGGTTGCAATTATGTTTTCAATATCCTAATCTCATCTTGGCAAACTCTCTTATTTGTATACACATTATTAAGCTTCCTATGAAGGGGTAGAGACCTCTTAGCCAAGTATCTTACTTTATCAATAGTCTTCTCATATAAATCTAACATATCCTTCAGTTTGATTTGGGCCTCCAGATTTTCCTTCTTCAATTTGTCATTTTCAACTCTTGTATCCTTAAGTTGCCTCCTAAGTCTTTTGAAAGTAGAATTATTTTCATGACAAGGAGTGATGATTTCAATAATATCTATTGTCTGCTTGGAAGGTTGAGCTTTATCCTTTTGTTGAGTTGAGGCTTCTAGTGTACCCTCTTCCACAGGAATATGTTGTTTATCTACTGATCTAATGAAAGGTCTTCTAGGCTTGATTGTTTTTACAGCAATAGGTGGGGAAAATAAAGATTTTTAACCTTCAAACTCCTTATTTTACTTGATGATATCTCCATAGGTGTAGGTTTTTCTACAAAAGAAACTTCTCTATCAGGAGGTTGTGAGGGGCCACCTTCAAATGTTTTATCAGTAATCTGAATGGATTTATCACTTCTTGTCATCTTCCTCTTTTTTCTTGACTCTGAGTGCACAGTCTTCTCGGAAAGAGTAGGTGTTTATATTTTGGATTGTGGTACGTCAAAAACATCTGGATGAAAACCTGATGCATCTAGGAAAACCTCCCAGTCAGTACTTGTCTTCTTCAAATTTTCTAGTACTAGAGTATTGATTAAACCAGAGTGAAAAACATTGGTATTCAATTCCTTATATTTAGCTTGGACCCTATCTGACATCTTTCCAATACTCCTGAAAAGATAAAAGGGAAGGTTCATGGACTCTTTTCCAGTAAAGTGTAGTATCAATCTGATATGGTATTGATAAACCATATTGAACCTTCCTTCACATGTGAAGTACCTCTGAATAACTCTGAGCATTTTTTCAAAATACTCCAACATGTGACTTCTTGGCACTCCCTTGGATAGGTTGTCTCCTTGATATTCAGGTTTTAGGAATTCATTGGAGAAACAAGAATTCAAAGACATGGCTTTAAATCACTTTTCACCATATATCAGGTATCTCTATGACCATATAAATAGATTGCTTCGAGAATTCAAACTCCAGTGCCCCCACCTTAGTCTTTGTCCCACTGAAGTTGAGAGAAAATTGTTTATCTATCTCAAGATATCCTCTTTGCATTTTCTCACAAAAATTCAAGTATCCCACCCTCTAGAATGCTTCTTTGAAAAATGGTTCAGAATTGATAAGTTGTATGTCATATGGCTTAACCCTGATAATCTCTCCCCCTTCATGAACCTTCTTACCTTGATCATTGTCCATGATGATTGTTTTGAAAACCTCCTTTACTCTCATACAATAGTTTGTTATCATATATATGATAAAAACAAGAAAAATTAGGGTTTTTTATAGAAATGGCACAACTTAGGATTTACTTGAATAAAATATTCATGCACAACAACAATGTGAGGATGAACAGGCCACAAGTAGGAGGTGAGAAGAAAGGAACAGAATCTCAAATTGGATGAGATTGCAGTCTAGAAAAAATTGTAGCAACTATGTGTAAAACAGAGGGTTCGCAATGCACTGTTGAGTTCGCAGTGCAAGTTCACAGCACGCAAAGTTGGACTAGGTTTTATGACAGGTTTGCAAAACTTCACATGCCTGAAAAGGAAATTGAATTTGAAAATTTAAAACCTCAGACCTAAGTGAATAACAGTCGAGGAGGGTTTGATCTAGTCAGAAAATGGAGGGTTTGCAGCGCACAGTTTGTAGCATCATCAAAAATATAGTGGATAAGGTTATTTCTACAAGAGGAAGCTGCAAATTGTTTTTTTTGGTATAACATATCAAACTTGAAAATTGCCAAATTTTAGGATACCAATATTTTAGGCTTTGATTAGTGAAAATATTTTTCAGTGCAGATAATATATAACAGTTTGCAGCGTAGAAAAATGACAGTAAATGTTTCTAGTCCAATCAACCTTTAGACACTGCACATTCACAAAAAGAGGTACATGTTGTATCTTAAACTTCAGCTGGTGTCTCATGAACTATACTGGAATTTTGTTGGAAGAGCTCAATCCACTTTCATCGACTACAGCCAGTTCGTAGCGCCATTTTTCAAACCAATGGAAACATGCTTCATTCAAATTGATAGACTTGTTTCTTGAAACCAACCTGAAGAGCATGATGCATTAAAGGAACTAAAAACAATGAGATATCCTTTGACATGTTTCTAAGGTATAATGATGTGTGATTAGTGCATGAGGTACTTTCTTGATTCGCTACGAACTTTCAGGTGAGTTTGCATCAAGTACACTTGACACTTTATTTGACCCTCAAATGGTTGAAAATGACATAAGGAACCTTTTGTACATCCCTTTGAGACAATACACATGATAATGATAATTTTAAGACCAAGGGAGTGTCCAATGCTGACCCCTATTTCTTTCATGATGATGAACATTATCATGACACCAAGACTATTACATGGACTAAGGTAAAATTTATTTTCTCATGGAAGAATCAAACATGATTTATTTACATAAGACATGACTCAAAACCTAAAAATTAAAAAACCCTATGACTCAAACCTAGAAACTATAAAAACATTGACCCCTACACATCCTATTATTGTTGGGAAAAACACCCTACGGACTAGCAAACTAGGGTCATACTTGCATGAAGATTTGACCGAATGGAAACTACTTTTTTACCTACATCCCAAGATTTAAATCCCTTTTTCTCAGTAAATGCATGGAAAAGGACCATCTACCTTATTATCGGCATTCAATGTAGATCCTCCGTTGTGCTTTGATTACTTTCTTGCATTGCTCCTTCCACAGATGACCTGCACTCAAGACAAACAACAACTATGCATGCATGTTACTTTTATACTCAAGGGTTATAAAGCAAGCATAAATTAATCAAACCATAGACAATTCATGAATTGGGACGGGAAAAGCATTATTTTTATTACTGAAAGCGAATCAACTTACAAAATCTTAGACCGGCCACCACTCCTTGAACCTGATCCTGGGCTCCTCTTCTTTTGTCCTTCAACTGCTTTGCGTTAAATATCCTTTGGCATGAGGAAAAGCTAAATGGTTGGGACAATGGATTACGTAAATGGGCAGAGTTTCTTTGCTATATTTTTTCCTCTTCCAAATGGTACCCCTACCCCTTCTTTTATAGGCTAGAAGGAGCTAGGGTTTTGGACGAACCCTTGACCATGCATGGCCGGGAGTTTCAGTTAACTGACCCATAGCTTTTTGTTCCATCAGCAACTTTCCTTTTTTCATGCTTTGTTAGGTACATGCAGGTTGTTGTGAGTCAACCATCATGTACACGCTTGCAGTAATGGGTTAGGGCGCATGGGCCTTGACACAAGAGGATTTTCAAAGAGTTGTTCAGTAGAGTTTTGGAAAAGAAGGGATATGAGTTGGCCTGATGCCAGGTAAGCATGCATAGTGCAATTTAGGGTTATAACAGATGCCCCCTAATGTGTGAGGTCAGAAGAGCATATGATGGCCAAAATACATTACCAATCTTTACTGATGTGCCGAATGATTGAGACCAAGGATCAGGAACCAGAAGGTGTCGTCTGCAAAATAACAAATGTCTCACCGAGGCGGGCATACCCAGGCTCGGGATAAAATAGAACCATGTCTACCAATCAAATACAATGTAGATCCATGTCAAATAACTATAAAGAGTAGCCGTGAATAATACACAGCGGAGCTACATCTCAAAATCAAAAAGATATACATATAGAGTATCCATCTTCCAGAAGTTGATTCGGCCCGATGGCTGGACTTCAGAGCTCGAGAAACAACTTCAAAATCTTCCAAAACTCGAGTAGGAGTGTAATATGAGTGTACGACTGCACTACCCAGAGGTCTTCGACGGCTCGTCGGTCATGGACTTGATAATCTTGATGATCGGACTGAAGGCTTCAGTGATTTCGAACAAGGACTTGATTGGACGTTCAGGATGGTCGGGTATGCAGACAAGAGACATATTGCAGAGGGGTCGACTCAGGCTTAGTGAAAAACTTTCCTTGGACAAAATCACGACAAGTGATAAGACCCAGGCAGCATATATGTTAATCATAAGTCTACGAAGCAGGAGGCAACGCAAACTCTCCATATGTTTGGAAGAATAACCAAACTGTGGAGGACACAACTCTATATAGCGAAAAAAAACTTCTTAAGGTCGTACTACATCCAATAGGCTGGTGATCAAATAGAAAGATGTGCTTTATCTAAGGGTGACTCATTATGCTGCCAATAAAGAAAATACTTTTCCCATCCTCTTTTTGGGGTATATTTGATTTTTTTTGTTCTTTTTGATAATTTTGAAAAAAGAATAAAGAAATATTACATTACAATGGAGGAATGAGTACTGCAAACATACAAGCTCAAGGCACAAGGACAAGACTGATGTTCTGGTAAAATGATACTCGGGGAAAATCCTCCGGTGGCCAAAGGTGTTAAGACGCAGAAGCAAACTGTCACAAGGTTGGTGGATACGATATGAAAATGCGGTTGATAGAACACACAATGGTAACGTCCTTCGATGTAAGTTTAACGAGCCCAGAGAAGGTAAGATCGATGGTTTTTCATATTTAGAGAGTCTGAAAAAGCATAAAAGGAGACTCTGTTGGGGTACCTTTTTCGACAATAGTCTAGTCGGTTCGAAAAAGGGGTAAACTAGCACCGATTAGACGTCAATTCAAAACCATTTTAACGAGTGTGACAAGGACAAGATCACTCGACCATTTTTTCACTTTTAAGGAGTCTGAAAAAAGATTAACTATGGACTCTGTCAGGAATATTCTTCTAGACCAATTTAACGAGTGTGAAAGAATAAGGTCACTCGGCGATCTTTTCAATTTTAGGGAGTCTGAAAAGAGCTTAACTATGGACTCCGTGGGGGTTTGTTTTTCGTAAATTTAGTCCCTCAGGCCCGAAAAAGGAATAAAATTATACCTGAGAGCACTCTTCTAAAGAATGGAAATTCGATAGAGTATACCTTTGTTCGTACAGTTGACCGTCCGGAACGAATAATGGGTAAACTACCGCCGAACAGACGTGACTTAAAATTTCAGTTTAGCGAGCATGAAAGGCCACAAGATCGCTCGGCAATCTTTTCATTTTTAAAGGGTCTGAAAAGGGATTAAAAGGAGACCCGTTATTTTTGGGAGTCCTGAGGGTGAAACAAAGAGCGAAAAATAATCATGCAAATGAGGCTCAAACTCATATTTAGGAAAGACTATACAGACTCCCGAGCCTACAGTGTTTTTAGAAACAGCATGGACACCATAATGCAATCAGGACCTAACTAGGGCATCCATGTTTTGGTAAGCTCTACCGCCAAGCTGTGACACTTCTAAAGCAAATATGATGGTTTTGTGTCACAACCTGATGGGATCGATCCTATAGCAGAGGAAAAAGACAACGAGGCACAAAAGTCGGGGTGGTAACCTAACCTATATGCTCAAGTTGATTTTTGAAATTTTTTATGGACCGTCAATATTTTCTCAAAACTCAAAAAAAATGTACCAATACCCGATCAAATCCCTCCCATATAACTCCTGAATCACTCTAAATGGTTTTTGGGATAAAGAAACTGATAAGGGAGGCCAAAAAAGTGACAAAAAGAGGCCAAAAAGTCTATAAATAGAAGTTGGCAGCTCATTATCACCTTTGCTAATTTGGAAATTGACTCTGGAGCCAAAAGGCCCCCTTTGCCAAAAACAGTGATTACGGGAGATACAATGGACGAAACGAACTTCTGCTTGGACCAAGTAAGTACAAACTCCCTTATCTAGCTATTCAATACTTCAATTTCATTGTTTAGTTTATTTTTTTGGTGGGCGTCAACCTTAAAAAGGTCGACCCTAGGTACACGCGGGATGTCTCTGGACAGGCCGCATGTACATTCGGGCAGAGTAAAGTCCACCCACGTGTACACGCGACTGTCGCCTCTACAGCCTGTGTGTACCCCCCTTTTGTAATGAAAAAGAAAACTAAAAGCAAGTATTGACCCTCCTTTACCTTGTTGTGTTGGAAGGATGTATGTCCAGTGGAGGGAAAGGGAGCATGAGGCAATCAATGAGTTGGTTGCAGCAGATTCGAATGCCGTGGCCGTGTTAATGCAATGCGGTTTACTAAAATTCTTTCTATGTCCATTTATGCGCGCACAACCAAGGCTACTGAATGCCTTGATTGACTACTGGCACCCTGATGCGGAGGCTTTTATGTTAGAGGGGCAATCACTGGTGCCCACCACCGAGGATATCTACTTTCTGACTGGCCTCTCAAGGAGAGGGGAACCAGTCAACTTTCGGACGTTTCCTGCGGGATCGAGCAAGATCTCGGAACTGATAGCTGAGCATTGTGAGGCTGGGACTGACCGTGTGGGCTCCCAGGTACCTATTAGTAAGATTACTAGCTTAGCGCTGCAGACTATATTATTACTGATTGGGCGTATTACCGGATCAGCAGCCTTGCATCAGGCGTCTCACGCACAGATGAATTGTGCCCTCCAGTGCATGAATGCACAGATTTTTGACTGGAGTATCACACTGCTCCAGTGCATGAAGAGGCAATTGACAGATTGCCGACAGTGGACACAGAGGAACTTCGGGTTCGGGACCATCTTGTGTTCGTTCTTTTTTGAGAGAGTTCTGATTTTTAGTCATCGAGTTTTAGTACGAGGACATCAGGCCTCTTTCCCTGCAGTGTGTAGATGGGCAGTATTACTGCCACGACAGGGTGGTGGAAGGACCGTTGAGTCCTTCGATGATGATTTCTTTGCATGGCTGTCACGACAGATCCTTATGATTGAGGACTACCCATATGCAGGGATAAATTTCTCTAGAGATCCTGAGATACTTGTGCCTCCTGGTGAGGAGCAACGGGAGATGGGTAAGTCTCCACCTTTGTAGTTTTTTTTATTTGCATATATAATTTTTATGTCATTTTTGTTATATATATCATTTTTTTGTATGCCAGAGTATTTGACGGATAAACGTTTGTTGTATGCAGATGTGGGACCCGTGTGGCCTGCCAATTATGCACGGAACAGACGTCGTCCACGGCCAGAAGCCGCGGCTACCACCGCTGGGGGAGCAGCAGTAGCAGGGAACCTTCCAGTCGGAGGGGCCAAGAGGGTCCTTAGATGAGTTGAGCAGAACTTCACTGCGCTCACTCACACAATCCCGATGGCAGAGATAGAGGACCTTCCGCCATCCATGCAGCCTCATGTAGTGGGGGCACCTCAGACATGGGTCCGATTTTTTAGGCGTTTAGCCCGTGTTGTGGATGATTATAATAGGGCCCATAGGCCCTGAACCTAATTAGACTTCTTATGTGCCACGAGCACCTACTTTTATATATTTTTTGAGGGCATAAGCCCGGTGACTCGTTACTATTCCCATCTTTTAGGCACTTGTGTCCATCTATGTACTTTGGTTATTTTATGATGTTATATATGGTTTTTACCTTTTGTGTCTTATGGATTCTGTGTGCAAAAATGTATTTACATGTTTATGTCAATGTTCTTTCATATGTGTGCAAGATGCCAATCTAAAATTTGATTAGCTAGAGTATCTGTAATTTGGTTTAATCTCCTAGGAACATGAAAATATGTAATATAATCAAAGTTTCATTCTAAGAGACGTACCCTAAGGAATCTTCGGTGTAAAGTTGGATCATGAACCCGGTATACTCTATTTAGCTACGACACAACCAATTGATCATCGAGATAGACCCAGAGATGAGAGATACCCAATGACAAGGCGTCACGAAGCAACTCAATAACTGCACTATACTTGGCGACATTATTTGTGGTGTCACCTAAGCATATACCTCCGAAAGATAACAACTGGCCCTGAGGTGTAAAGATTACCCAAGCTGCGGAGGCAAGCCTCCGCGTGTGTCGACTAGCACCGTCTGCATACCCAACGAACACCTCGAAATCACTTGACATCTGCCATATTGACGAAAGATAACATCAATGACACGTCCATAACACTTAAAAGAAAATTAAAAAGTAATAGTACAAAGACTATACATATGTTACAAAAAGTTACCCACAGTGACCTGTCTATGAGTAATACTTCTTGAGGTAGAGCCCATTTCTAGGCTCCACCAAAGCATTCCCTTCAAAATCAACCAAACGATAAGCGCCCTTTTTTAATACCTCTTTTACGATGAAGGGTCCGAACCACATGGGTTTAAACTTTCCTACCCCCGGGGGGTCCTTGTCTTGGTCATAGACCATGACAAGGTCGCCCTTAGAGAAAATCCGAGGACGAACGGACATATCATATTGACACTTGACCTTATGTTTGTGAGCCTCATTGGCCAGGGCCGCATCGCGACGCTTCTCATCAAGCTGCTCAAGGTGTAATAACCGTTCTTCAAGAAGAGAAGTGTCTGGCAATAAGTGTACTGCCAATTTTAGAGATGGGATTTGACATTCGATGGGCAAGACTGCCTCCAGCCCGTAAACGGGTTGAAAAGGTGAGAAACCGGTTGCAGTCTTAACAGATGTTCGGTAAGCCCATAATGCCAAGTATAACATCAAATTCCAATTTGATTTGGCTGAGTTGATAGTTCGTTGTAGAATAGTCTTAAGAGTTTTGTTTACAGCTTCCACCTACCCATTGGCTTGGGGGTAGTAAGGTGATGAATGTTCCTGCGGTAACCCAAGATTTGATGTTAATTCAATCATCATTTGGTTCTGAAAGTCACTACCATGGTCAGTGACAATCTCTCTCGGGACGCCAAACCTTGCTATGATATGGTTGAATCAGAAGAGAGTTGCAGTCTCTCCATCATATTTAAATGTTGGCATAGCTTCGACCCACTTAGTTGCAGTCTCTCCATCATCTTTAAACGTTGGCATAGCTTCGACCCACTTAGTGAAGTGGTGTCCCCTTGTTGACGGAGGGTTGCATGTAGTGTAATCAAACCCCCACTTAGTGAAGGGACCAACTGTGATGACAGGAAACATAGGAGCGGGATGTGCCCTCATCTTTCGAGAGAAGATTTGGCATGGATGGAACTTCTTGACCGATTCGATACAATCTTTAATAAGTGTCGTCCAGAAGTAACCTACTCGTAGAATCTTTTGGGTTGTTGCCAACCCAAATAAATGACTGCCACAAGCTCCAGTATGGCAATCATTGAGCACGATGATGGCCTTCTCATGAGTGAGACATCGACGCAAGATGCAGTCTACACCTCTCCGATACAACGTATCATTGAGTATGAGATAATTCTTAGCCTGATGGCATATCCGTCGACGCTCGTCACGAGAAGCAGAGGTGGGGCATTTCAAAGTCTGGAGATAGATAAGTATATCTCTGTACCAGGGGTCTGAAGATGCAATCAAAAACATATCTCCTCGGATAGGCGATTCCTCAGGCACAACATCACCTAACTCAATCGGAAGTTCTGAAATAAGATCTGCGAAGACCAATGACTTCTTGGACTTTGCTGAAACAAAGTCTAAGTCAAATTCTTGGAGGAGGACTATCCATCTACTGATTTTTCTGCTGATAATTCATCATGTCAACATGTATTGGAATGGATTCACGACAGCAATGACGGTGGTCTTGCAAAACAAAACATAGTGATGGAACCGTTGTACCACATGAACTGCTGCCAACGCAAGTTTTTCGATATGAGAATAATTGATTTCTAGTCCTACGAGGCCTCAACTCAGGTAATAGATCACGTATTCTGAGAACGAATCGTCTTCCTGAACTAAAACCATGCCAATGGTTGACTCTGCAGTAGCCAGATATAATAAGAAATCTTTGTTATAGTTAGGTGGTCGTAGCAGAGTTGTTGTTGTGAGGGCATGTTTTAATGCGTCGAAAGAGCGTTGAGCTGCTTCGTCCCAGAAAAAAGGAACGTCTTTCTTTAGTAAATGCATAAAGACCTTGGTGATTTCGTCATAGTTGGCGATGAAGTGTCGTAAGAAGTTCACCTTTCCTTGTAGACTCTGAAGTTGTAGGATTGTGCGCGGGGGGGGCAACTGAATTATTGCCTCCACCTTAAGAGGATTGACCATGATCCCTGTTGTTGATATGATGAAACCTAACAATCGTCCTGATGTTACGCAGAAGCTGCACTTGTTTGGATTCAAGTGAATCCTAAAGTAGCGACAGCATTCAAAGATTATTCTAAGGTGTGTGGGATGATATGTTCATTTGCGAGAGCGTGATGCTAAATCATCTAGATAGGCCTCGACTATATGCTTGAGGTCATGAAAATCAAAAGACATGGCCCGTTGGAATGTCGCTTCAGCATTTTTAGGGCCAAAAGGCATCTTACGATATGCGAATGTACCCCACGGACAAATGAATTTCATTTTATGTTGGTCTTCGGGTTTGATTTGGATTTGATTATATCCCGAAAAACCGTCCATGAAAGAAAATGCTTCACAACCGACACATTCATCAATGATCTAGTCAATGAATAGTGTTGGAAAATTATCTTTCGGACATGCCTTGTTCAAATCACAGAAATCGGTACATACATGAATCGTGCCTTGTTTTTTATTGACCAGCACAGGATTTGACACCCATTGAGTCAAATGGATAGGATAAATAAAACCTGCCTTTAGCAATTTATCAACCTCAATCTTGATGGCTGCTGCTTTCTTGGGATTGACTAGACGAAGTTTTTGTCGAATAGGCTTGGCATCAGGATACGTTGTGATTTCATGTTCAACTATTTTCGGATCGATACCTGGCATTTCCTCATAAGACCAGGCAAAAACGTCGCGGAATTCTTTGAAAAGATCCGTGTAAATTTGAATCTCTTCGGGGGAGCAATCTGCTCTAACGAAGACATTCTCCACGACGCCAGGGTTTCAGGAGATGTTGATGGGTATAGTTTCAGCGATAGTCACCATATTGTCCTCATCATAAATTTCTTCCATACCTAAGAGATTAATAGGACATGGCTGATCTCCCGTCATGGTAACAGTGAATTCTCCTGCTTCGATTCGGCTTAACTCTGGGAGAAAATATGATCTGTGATGAAGATCTTCCCAAGGTTTGTCCGGACTAGTAATTGCTTCGATTACTGCTTCGTCAGAAGGCAAGACTAAGTCTAACGAATCGACGTTAGCGAGAGAACCCTTAGCCCAAATAGGCTCTAGAAGTGGATCTAACTCTTGAGTGGGAGTCGGATCTGGGTTAGTTGAAGCTTGCTGGACTAAAGAGTACGCTACCTCAGCGGCAGACAAGGGCATGGACATGCCTGAGTGCCCCATATCATCCATCATGGTTGATGGGGAAGGATGAATCCAAGGGTCCTCAAAGTAAGTCGTGCGGAACGACGAAACTTGAAAAATCTCAACCTTATGGTGATTAGATATAAATTTGATATCGTCGTGAGGAGGTGGGAAATCAAAGTTACCCATCAAGGATGGGCACAAACCCACTCCTACATTAACGACACCTATTGAGGATTATCAATCATTGGGACCGTGGATGCCCCCAAAGCTGGGTCAGGTCTAGAGAAAGACAGTTGATCGATGGTCACTATCCGACCCTCGTGTGGAAACAACAAGACTAAGAAAACTGTAGAAACCACAGCTTGCATAGCATATGTCCAACTTCGTCCTAACAAGAGGTTATAGCTGAGGGGAGTATCGACTACCTCTACTTAGACACACACGGTTTTCCCTCCTAACTGCACAGGGAAAGAAGGAACGATGCCATGTGGTCGAAATGAATGACCGTCGAAAGAAGTGAGGAGAGTAGGTGATGGAGACAAAATGGGCTGGCCAATGGCCTTCCAGGATGCTAATGACATAACGCATGTCAAGGCGCCCTCGTCGACCACCATGCCGAAGATATTCCGAGTAAAAATTTTCGTGGGATGAGCCACTACTATCTAAAATGCTACGTGGTAAGGCAGACGAGGTTTTAAGTCGGTGGTATCTAACATGATGGTGCCCAGATTACAAGTCTCAGTAGATCCCAAAGCGGTTAACAAGGCTTTCCTCTGAGCAGGGCAGCTTTGGAGGACCTCCAAAGCAGACATCGTGCAAGGGGTTTGTGATAAATCCTCCACCACAAAGTAATTCTGGGCAGCCCTTGCGTTTGGGTTGTGAGAAGCTTTTTTAAACGCACCCTTTGGAATGTGTGTCATTGTTTCTCCCAACGTCTTCTCAATCTGTAGAGGAAGAGATGGGAGATCAGATTCTTTACCCTTCTCAGAAGCGCTTGGTTTACTATAGTCGTGTGCTCTAGTCATTATGAAAGCATCACCCCTAACCATATATACGTTCGCGGATGAGGGATTGTTTGGAGGAGGGCAGGTTTCTTGGTTGCCCCCTTCTATGCTTGTAGAGGCTTGAGTTAGATTTTGCCCATATTGAAAGGGATTAGTCAACACGGATTGTTGTTGTTGTGTGACAAACTTTTGGGCCTCTGCAAGTTGAGGACAAAGATGGGTCGGGTGGTCTTCCGCGCACAAGTTGCATGGATACCTCGCCTTTTTTTTTTCTGTGTTGTCCCCACCAACATTATCAGTGGGTTTTTTATCCCCCTTACCCTTCTTTCGTTGTTTTTTCTTCCCTTCAAGCTGTTGGGTGGCCTTTGGGTTAGTCGACTGCACGGTGTGTACTTTCGACGTTTGGGTACGGGGAGTAGCCAAAGCAGTAGTTTGGCTGGACATCGTGTGTTGTATGGATAATTGTTGCAACTGTTTTGTCAATTGCTCACCGGGCTTGGCTTGTGCTAAACCAACAATACCATCGGCATGTGGTCTAGCTCTCTGTCTAGTTTTATCCAGTATCAAACATGGTGCATCTGGAAAGATGTTGTATAATAAACTAGACTGAGAATAGATGAGCTCAAACTGTTGATCCCTCATGATGGCATCTTCTTCAGAGAAAACTCTGGATGTTGCGACGTCTTTGGATAACTATGGGACCAAAGACTTAAGCAACCACTCAAGCAGGAATGGTACTTTGATTAGACTCTTCCGGCGTCTCCACTCTCGAATATGATCAGAGATATGGTCTGTTGTTGTCTATTCGAAATTGGCAAGCAGCTCTGTGCCAGCGACGTATCTCACAAGTAACTGGAAATGGTTAAGGAAGGCCATCGCCAATTCGCCAAAAGAAGAGTATCTTGAGCGATCGAGCTCGATGTACCATTTCACGGCACTCCCAATAAGAGTACATTGAAACAATCGCAACTGTATGGGGTCATCTTTCAATGATTTAGATGAGCACCAAAGATGAAAGGTAGTCACATGATCACCTGGATCTTCATTAGGCTTGGCCTCAAACTTTGGAATGTCTGAAGGCAACTTCGTCGGCATAGGAGGCCAACGTGGATCGTGACAAATAGGATCATTTAACAACCTTGTCAAATATGGCAAGTGTAAAGTCGCCAGGAATGGTAGTTTGGGTTGTTGTTGATAACCTGGGAAAAAGGGTCCTGGAGTTTGACTGGCACCAGGTTGCCAGAAAAAGTTTGGCTGCTGGCCCGGATTCTGGTAGAAACCATGGCCCTGACCAGCGTAAGGATTTTTCATCTATGGAGACATCATTGGCTGATTTCCCAAAAAGGACATAGAGTGTTGGGCATGCATTGTATTCGGAGGAATTTGGGAAGGATTACCCCATGTCGGTCCTGCGGGGAGAGGCATAGTAGTTTATCTGGGGTTCCATTGACTGTTGAAAGAATTACCCCAGAACGGCATTCCGGAGGAGGGAACGGATCCTTGTCCTGAATTCCAAGGTCCTGCTATGTGTGCCCCCTATGCAAGAATAGTACCCTGCGCAGGAGTAGATTGTCCAAAAATGGGGTTTCCCCTAGATGGGAAAGCGGCTGACGAGAAAGTATTGTTACCAAACGTTTTGTTCCAAGAAAATGGTGTTGAACCTACCGACATACTGTGTGAAGGGGGTCCCTGACTCCCTGCTCCAAATAAACTAGTGTGTGTAGGCTGGCCGGCGGACTGCTGATGCGGACCACCAAGCGAAGGGGACGAAGGAGGGATATGACCTCCTACGTAAGGAAAAGCATTAAAAGGGATAGGAGTGCCCCCAAGGTGACCTTGCAGAGGAGCATTAGAGCTCCCTTCCCCCAGACCCAAAGTCTATAAAGTGGAGTAGGTTAGTTCTGGACTTGTACCCGAACTAGGCATACCGTATGAGAACGGAGGTCCTGTCGCACTAGGTGTGAAGGGGGTTGTGACCGCCACCATAGACGGGTTCGGTCCACTGTGCGATGTAGTTGCAGCCGAGACCATGGTGGCTCGGACCGACGATGGTAGGTTAGGAGATGATTCTCCTGTGGTGGCAACTGTCATGGGAATTGATGAATTCCCAGAAGGAGTAACAGCATTTGTTTCCATTGCTGTGTGAGGCACTGTCTAGCGTTCATGAAATTGGATTGGTACAATAAACGGTGCCAAGATATCAGTGGTTGGGGTTTCAACCGAGCCAAGAGCGGTTGCTTCAAGGTTCAAAATGGTTGATTC
Organism: Picea engelmannii; assembly: GCA_009831015.1. Taxonomy (NCBI): domain Eukaryota; kingdom Viridiplantae; phylum Streptophyta; class Pinopsida; order Pinales; family Pinaceae; genus Picea; species Picea engelmannii. The sequence continues at coordinate 196,000 of ML810275.1, forward strand.
CTCCAGGATTTGTTTGGGCACAAAGGTTTGTAACCCGGTCGCTTCAAAAGACCCTTGTTGGTCTAGCTTCCACCTTAAAGGTGGCGGGGGTGGCTCTAATGTAACCGGTGGCGGGCCAATAAGCCTTCGTGACCGGTGAAGCTCGGGATCCTCCACTGTGTGAGAAGATCCAGGACACGCTAAGGTATTCTAAACATTCAAAAGTAACACACACTAAAAAGAAGCCCCTAAGAGATAAGACAAGCAATCACTAAACTATTTGGAAGAACAGTTACAACAACCAACACTAGAGAAACTTACCGGTGCAAGTGCAACTCGAACACGGAAGCACCCTCCAAGTATACTCTACAAAGCGTGGCCTAATGTTTATCCTATGTACCACGGTATACCCCCACAGTCACCTATGTATGTCCCTAAAAAGATCGGCAACTAGGTTGCCAGCATGCGAACAGTCACCAGGCGGGTACAGTCAAAAGTCGGGTAGACCACAATGAGCAGGGTATCGAGCCCGAAACCTGTCAAGGGTATCAAGAGAAAATGATCCGGAAGACAAATGAGGACCTCGAATGGATTCGATACCCACGAAGCCCTGTGGCAAATGCAAACGACAGAATCCCAAAACAAGCCCTCTATATGTGTTCTCCACTACGATTGGTCCAGCTTTGGAGGGGTTATCTCCGCTACCTTTCCGCACGCGACCTCGTGTTTATCCCCTGTGTTAGAGGGGGGTCCCGAATAAATTCCATGAAACTGGACTTAGACACTCCCTATCTCATACTCTAATGTTTGGTTTTGAATGGCCTTGAAGAGTTTCCTCTCCAACCTAATCCAAAGCCCTAGTCCTGAACTAATTTGTGAACCCTACAAACATAAAAGTCTAGTAGAATTTTAAAATTAGCGTTGCTTTTATGGATTTGTCTTACGTCAAGGGGTATGAGGTTGAAATTGATGATGTGTAAAGACGAAAGAAAAAATGAATGAAAAAAACTGGAAACAAAATACTTTTACTAAATGCAAACTTTCAACCACTTTTCACAAAGAAAGATTTATTTTTTTTCTTTTTTTTTTCTAAGATTTTATACAGCCAAATCAAAGGAATTTCGCTCGACTACGAGCTACTTATGATCTAAGTGAACTACAAAAAACTTACGAAATAAAAGACTTTTCCCTAGCTAATGATGCGGAAACACACTCTTCAACCAAAGAAGAAAATCAAAAGAGATTTTTTTTTTTATTTAAGTGCTAGTAAATAAAAAAAGGGAAAATACCGACAAGCAAAAAACCAAGAAAAACAAGTATGGCTTAAAGCACAGATCACAAAGAATCATATTGAAGAATCACACAAAATCAATTGAACAAACAATGACTCTCACGCTTGTCTAAAAACCATAAAACAATTTTTATTTTTTTCTATGAACTATTAACTGAGAAAAAATAGGCTAAGGGTAAGATGAATCCTAACCTACTGATTGTTCAAACATAGATTCAAAAACCTGAGAGGAATAATTCTTATCAAAGGAGGGGATGACTGCCCCACCCTGAGCAAAAAGTAGCCTGTACAGGCACGCGACTGTCACTAAAACAGCACGCGTGCAAACGCGTGTTGAACAGAGACAGAAAGCATGTACACGTGGGTTGACCTTGTACAGGCCGCGTGTATATCTAAGTTCTAAGGAAAAATATGAAAACAGGCAGTCCAGACCAGGAAGAGGCCTCTGGTATTAATAACCAGGATCGCTTGAAGGCTTGGATGCTCTTTCTAACAGAAAAGACAAATAATGCAAAGAATAATAAGGCGAAAAAAAGCAATCTGAGATAGGACTGTGAACCAGCAAGACTCAGATAGGATTCCAGAAAACCCCCTGAGAATATGTAATTCTGACAGGGAAGAGGAGGACTACCTCTAAGGTTCTCTGAACTCCTACACACTACTGCTATCTCTACAACTAGCGTTCACACGCAGGCTGTCAGAGGATAGGGTGTGGGTACATGCATTCAGGCCTTCTGCAGGCCGCGTGTACCTCTGTGTTTCCCGAAAAATACAGTCAAGCAAAAGTTAGGGAAAGATGGTATGGAAAACTAGACTCCCTGCTAGATCAGACCTTACAGAAACAGAAAAGACAGGCAAAGAAAAAACAGAAAACCTAGTCTTTAACTACCCAAAAACTTAAATATATCCAGGAACCCTAAAGAGTATTCTCCCCAGTATGGTCGCCAATTATGTTGTTGGGAAAAACACCCTACGGACTAGCAAACTAGGGTCAGTCTTGCATGCAGATTTAACCGAATAGAAACTACTTTTTTACCTACATCCTAAGATTTAAATCCATTTTTCTTAGTAAATGCATGGAAAAGGACCACCTACCTTATTACCAGCATTCGATGTAGATCCTTCGTTGCGCTTTGATTACTTGCTTGCGCTGCTCCTTCCATAGATGACCTGCACTCAAGACAAACAACAACTATGCATGCATGCTACTTTTATACTCAAGGGTTAGAAATCAAGCATAAATTAATCAAACCATAGACAATTCATGAATTGGGACGAGAAAAGCATTCTTTTTATTACTAAAAGTGAATCAACCTACAAAAGCTGAGACCATCCACCGCTCCTTGAACCTGATCCTGGGCTCCTCTTCTTCTGTCCTTCAACTACTTTGCGTTAAATCTCCTTTGGCATGAGGAAAGGCTAAAGGGTTGGGACAATGGATTACGTAAATGGGCAGAGTTTCTTCGCTATATTTTTTCCTCTTCCAAATGGTACCCCTACCCCTTCTTTTATAGGCTAGAAGGAGCTAGGGTTTTGAAGGAACCCTCGGCCATGCATGGTCAGGAGTTTCAGTTAACTAACCCATAGCTTTTTGTTCCGTCGGCAACTTTCCTTTTTTCGTGCTTTGTTAGGTACACACGGGATGTTGTGAGTCAGCCAGTGTGTACACGTGTGCAGTAATGGGTTAGGGCGCGTGGGCCTTGACACAAGAGGATTTTCAAAGAGTTGTTCAGCAGAGTTTTGGCAAAGAAGGGATATGAGTTTTTCTAATGCCAAGTAAGCATGTGTAGTGCAATTTAGGGTTATAACACCTATGTGCTAACATCTCGCTCCACAGGGGATGGAGACCTCCCTGCAAGGCTTCAAGAACATGTAATTCCAATGTCTTATCCATTAGGCAAGGAGACATTATTAAAAGAAAACACAACTAACTAATATACTAGTATTTACAATAAAATGAAGCCACCCATGGATTTTATAAAAAGTATTTTTTAGAAAAAAAAGTTTTTTAGAAAATTCCCATTGACTAGGCCACCAGAAATTTCAGCATCTTCCAAATTCTGCAGCTTAAAAGTATAATTTTGCAAAACTTCATAAATTGCAAAAGGACCAACCCAAAGGGCTTTGAGTTTACCATTTTTTCCCTTATCCTTCCTTTGAGCATCCCATTTGAGTACCAGGTCTCCAAGATGAAAATCTTCCTTCTTAACCTTCTTGTCAAAAATTTGTTTGATTTTTTGTTGATGACTTTGTGCTTTGTCAAAAAACCGCTCTCTAGTTTGTTGTACTTCCACAAGTTGATGCATCCTCCTGATCATGTAATATGGTTCCCCTTCTTGGTATTGAAGAAACTTTTCTAGAGGTAAAGCTAATTGAGCAGGGAAAACAACTTCAGTTCCATAAACCAACTGAAATGGTGTGGTGCCAATTGACCTTTTGGTGGTTACTCTGTATGCCCATAGGGAAAATTTCAACTTAGAATCCCATGAATTCTTATTATCTTCCAGAAATTTTTTGATAAACTTTACTAATATTTTATTGGAGGATTTTACTAATCCATTACAGCCCTGAGGGTAATATGGAGTGGAGTGGATAAGTTGAATACCAAATTTTTCACAAAAATTCACCAGGGGCTTAGCTTTAAAGGTTGTTTCATTGTCAATGACAATTTTATTTGGGAAACCAAACCTTGATAGAATATCTTCCAAGAAACCAATAATTACTTTGTGTGTTGCATTTTTGGTGGGAATGGCTTCTATCCATTTGGTAAAGTAATCAGTAGCAGTCAAAATCCAACGGTGTTGGCCACTTGAGGATGGATGAATTTCTCCAGTAAAGTCTAACCCCCACTGTTGGAAAGGGCCAGATACTACTATGGGCTTCAGAGGTAAAGATTTGAGTTGTTGTTTACCTGAGAATTTTTTACATTTGTCACAAGTCATAATCTTTTCACACACATCAGTGAATAAATTAGTCTAGAAATACCCAGCTCTGAGTATCTTGTATGTTGTGGTTATCCAGAAGTGATGACATCCACATAAAATCCCATTAAATTCAATCATAATTTTTTTTTCCTCTCCTGGGTCTAAACATCTTAAAAGAATCCATGAAGGATCTTTCTAATACATAATCTGATCAACAATACAATACATGACTGCTTTAAGTTTCAGAGCTCTTACCTTGGTATTCTCAAGTCTAGTGGGAGGATGCAAATTTTGCAGGAAATAGATGATGTCCTTGTACCAACTGCATTCTACCAGTTTTGAGTTGATTTTCAAGTTGTTGTTAGGAATATCATATTGTTGATTTATAGAGTTAGTACTCATGAAATTTACTCCCAATGCCTTACAATTGGATCCAGCTAGCAATCTAGCCAAACCTTGACCTTTTACCAGCTTGGTGGGTTTCACCTCAAGATCAAACTCCAAAATCTTAGCAATCCACTTACTTCTTTTCTCATCTATATCAGGTTGAATCAGAATTTATTTCACAAAACTTGAAGGAACATAAGCAATGATTTTTTAATGAAGAACATATACCCTGAAATCCTTAAGAGCTTTGACTAAAGCATAAACTTATTTCTCCATAATGTCATATCTGACTTCAGTATCTCTCAAGGCCCTACTGAAAAAAGAGATAGTTTGCTCCATTCCATCTGAATTCTTATGAAGAAGGACAACAGTTGGTGTATCATTGGAGGCAAAAGAAAAAATCAAAAATTCCTTTGAGTAGTCAGGACTGATCAAATAAGGAGCATCATCCAGTACTTGTTTTATATTCTCAAAATAAATCCTAGCTTATGGTGTCCATATTACTTTGTTTCCTTTTCTCAGCAAGGCAGTGATGAATTTCACTAACTCACAAAAGTTAGATATAAATCTCCCTAAGAATTTTATCTTACCTAAGAAGGGCTGAATTTATTTCTTGGACCTTATAAGAGAAAGGGTTTTGATAGCCTCTACTCTATTTGGGTCAATTGTTACTCCTTCAATTGAGACAATGTGTCCTAGCATCTTACCTTCCTTCATGGAAAAAAAGAAAATTCTTGGAATTTAGGGACAACCCATACTTTCTACACTTCAGAAACATCTTTTCTAAATGATGGTAATGCTCTTGATCAGACATGGAAAACATTGTAATATTATCCAAATATATAACCACAAACTTGTCTTTCTCTCCAATAAATGAAATGTCCATTGCACATTGGAAAGTTGCCTCTACATTCATGAGACCGAATGGAATCTTGGCATACATAAATGTACCTGAAGGAGTCGTAAATGTTGTCTTTTCTCTTTCCTCTGATAACATAAAATCTGATTGTAGCCCGAAAACCCATCAATCTTGAAATCCTTACTAAGTATGTCACCCTTTGCAAGATATGTTCCATTTTTGGTAAGGGGTAGTTGTCTTTTCTAGAACACGTATTTAAGTTCTTGAATTCAACATAAAGCTTGATCTCACCATTCATCTTTCTAATAGGGACAAAATTAGCTACCCAGTTATAATACCTCATAGGTATAATCATTTGAGCATCAAGCAGTTTTTTGACCTCTTTTTCCATAATAAGCAATAACATGGGGTCAATCTACCTAAGTTTTTGTCTGAAAGGTTTGGTGCATATTTCAAAGGTATTCTATGTTCAATGATGCTAATATCATAAGTTTCCAGGTCTTCATACTTCCATGCAAAAACATCAAAAAATTCTTTCAATAGTTTGATATATTCAGCCCTTTGATTTTCTGACAAGCTACTGGACAATTTAACATATTTGGGTTCTTCTTCAGTGCCTATATTACATTCTTTCAGGTCTGAATTTTCCTTAGAACCACTCACCTTCACAGCAACATCATTGTTATCAAATAGTCTTTCAAAAGTAACCAATCCTTTAGGAATGTGATTGCTAGGCAACTGAACAATTTTGTGATCTACAATCTTGTTCAATAATTTATCAGCATGTATATTTTTATCATCATTTCAATCTTGGTCAATATGAAGAGCATAAAATTCATCTATTATTTCCAAAATCCTCTTTATTTCTTGATCATCTTCAACAACATTTCAATGCTTGACATTCTCAGGTATAGCAGGTTTGTATTTCACCTCAACATTATACTTAGGCTTTGGAGGTAATGGGATTTTAAAATTGTTAGCAGAAACAGCTAAGGAATCAGCCAATGTATTAGCCTCTCTAGGAACAAAATATATGTTGAAGGCTGAGAAGAAATCATCAATGAGGTCCCAAACCTCATTCATATAATCTTTTAGTCTAGGATGCTTTGTTTGATAGATGTTTCTGACTTGATGCACAATCATCTCTGCATCTCCAAAAACTAAGAGTCCTTCAATTTTCATGTCCTTTGCAACTATAAGCCCCAAAAATAAGGCTTCATATTCTACAATATTGTTTGTTGTTTCAAACTCTAGCTTTAAAGACAAGATTGTGACATCCTGAGAGGGAGAAATGAACCGTACTCCAGCACCAACACTATCCTTGTAAGATGCACCATCAAAATATATCTTCCACATTCGAACACCCTGTCTAGTTATTTCACATCTTGTTGATCACTGATTTTTTATCTCTAATGGTGACTGGGGAAACTCAGTAATATGAAGAATACTATACCCTAAATTAGTATCAACAACATAGATGGGATGGTTTGTTGGGTTTCTCTCAGCACTTATGATATATGCTAACTGAGATTTTTTGTACAGTCTCATGTGATCAACCCCAAAGTATGGTATGGTAGCATAAGAAATATCCATTTGTAAATTCCCTCATAACTTCTTGATCCATGATCTAGACAGCAACATCCCAAATTTGGGAGGAACATCTGCAACTACAATTTCCATGACTATGTCTTTCATAGGTAATTGGAAAAGAGTGACAACTAGATCTTTAATAACTCCAAGACATTTTACTTTTATTGAGTCAAAATAATACAAGTCATGATATGATTTAGTAATTTCCAGATGCAATTCATCCATGACAGACATAGGCATCAAGTTGTGGGACACTCTCGAATCCATAAGAAAATTGTGCAAGATTTTGTCATGTACATTCAAAGAAGTGTAAAATGGGGGAGAGGAGTCATCTTTGTCTTATACCAGTGGTCCTAATATAATTGTAGGCTTCTCATCCTGCAAGTTAACTGAGTCTGTTGAAGGGGATTAAGATTCATACTGCAACATTTTTGAGATAGACTTCTTAAAATCTTTTCTTTTCATCAATTCTTGCAGTGGGACATGAATCTTGATTTTCTGGATTTCATTCTCAAAATTAAAATATGAGTGGTTTTTTTGGATTTCCTTTATCTCTTGAACATGAGACTTGATAATGGGTTGACTTTTTTGTTCTATTGTTTCTTTATTTGGTGTAGCCACAACCTTTGAAGGGGTATCTAACTTTTTAGGCTGAGTAGATGCACTTGGTTTTCCTTCCTTCTGTTTTGATCTCTGATTATACTTGTTTTGAGCTTCCTTGAATTTGTATCCTTTACTTAACTCATTCAATTAATTGCACATTAAAAGACTCTTCATAAGCAGTCTGGATTAAATGAGGAGAGGCAGTTGTATCCCCTAAACAATGAATTTCTTGGTCTTCCTCCTCATTATTTCCTTCTTCATCATAAACCAAATTGTTTTGTAGAGGATTTTGAACTTTTTGATCCTCTCTATTTATTTTATCTCTCTGCAGAATTTGAGGTGTATTATTAGGCCTTCTGAAATTATTTATGTTTCCAAAATATTGAGGATTTCTATTTTCTTGTCTCCCTTCAAGCTTCAACCTTTCCATCTCTACAGATAATGACTTAACCAACTTGGTCAATTAATCAACTTTGGGATCAATCCCTGAAGCATCTGAAGATGAGGCTTATGTTTTTTGTTTTCTTCTATCTGTGTCAAATTTGCCCCTCAACTTATCTGCTGCTAGTATATTTGATTCAACCTCTAGTGTAGCATCTTGCATATGGGCCAATGTTGTAGACCTTCTTTCTCTCAAAAAAAGTCAAAATTATAGGTCAAAAGCACTTGCATAAGTTATTTTAGCAGAGGTTTCAGTGGGTTTAATTTCAATAGGAATTTTGTTGTACATCTTGTTAAATCTTTTTGAAATATCTGACATTGTTTCGCCCTCTTTCCTTTTTAGAGCCCCAAACTATGTAATGTAATATAATAAGTCTTTTTTTTCACCCCAATGCCTTAAAAAGGCACCATCCAAGGCCTCAATTTCATCTATTGATCTAGGATCCAAACTTCTAAACCACTTCCTAGCTTATCCATCTAGGCTTTTCACAAAGACTCTCATCGAGACATCTTCATTTTCAATATTCAAATTATTTGCATAACTGTAAAATGCAGCAAGATGTTATCCTGCAGTGATATCTTCATCTCCAGAAAATTTAGGCATGTACTTAAGGTAATCTCCTACTGGGAGAGAATTCATGGGTTGAGGAAGCACTAATGGTGCATACCTAGCAGCCACAATGGCATCCATTTTGTTCTGAGGAGGATTAATTCCTACCATTTGATTTGGAAAAGGTAGACTCTGACTCTTAGGAGAAGTAGGAGGTGACTTAACAGGTGAAAATTCAATCTGTATAATAGGAGGTTTTGAAAAAGGAGGAGTATAAGGTCGAGAATATTCATATTTAATAGAAACTTGCTTGGACTTGGGTAGAGTTGAGGATATTTCAAAGGAAACTGAGCTTCCTTCTTATTTAGTTACAGGAAATTTAAATAAATGAGGAGTTGGAGAACCTAAGAAAGGGAAATCTTCCAAAATTTCAAGTCTAAACTACTTTACAATTTCAGGAGATGCAATAAAATCAAAGCTTTTTAAGTTTTCTTCTTTCAAGTGAGGAGAAAAAGTTGTGTATTCAATAGGAAAATATTTCAATTCTGAATTTATGGTAATTTCAGTTATAAGTAAATGAGAAACATCAAAAAGATAAAATGATGTATGAAAAATAGAGTCAGGTAGGTCTCCAAAAATACCTGATAATTTAGAAGAGGAAGCTCTCTGCAAATCTTTTCCCTTCCTTATGATTTTTTTTGCATCAGGTTCAGGTGTAGCCAGAGGTGATTGTGGGTTAGCCCTCGTATGCCTTCTCTTAGGAGCCATAACTAAACTTTGGAGTCATCAAGTGCACTATGAAGTCATTTTGTTTACTGATTTATGTACACCAACAAAATCAATAGTATCCTTGTCGTGCAACCCAAGGAAAGATCTTCAATTTGCCTCCCTGAGAATGACGCCAAAAATGTTAGCACTAGAAGTCACACCTAGACTGTGATGTAGGCCTAATACCCATCAAAATGTGAATAATAATTGTTTTTGATGTGTGGCAAATGGGTGTGATACTCAGTTTTATGATATCAACACAAAACCTCCATGAAATACACACCAGCAAGAAAGGATTTGAATAGCTTCAAAACAGTGCTTAGTTGGAAGATAGAAGACTTAGCAAGGAAAATGAAAGACATGCATCAGGTTACATCAAGTACTTCTGAAACACATATATAGAAGAAATCCCATTGAATAAGGACCTCTTAATCAACAAGAGAGAACACATTGAACATACTTGCATGAATTACCAACAATAAATCATTTATTGTAGTAAGGAACAAGCATAATGATGAATCCTTCACCAGCAACCAACATCAAAGTGAGATAGAAACAGATGTGACAGTAGGAAAGTAAATTTATCTTTCATGATTAAAGATTCTTGAGTCTGATACATACATCAAGAACTTTTGTTATAGTTTGAAAATAAAGATAAGAGTTTCATTGTCTAACCATTCAAACCTCCTCATAGAGTTGCAATGCATCTTAAATAACAAAATATCCAAAAATATGTTTACAATTCACCACCTAGATTCTTCATAGGATTATATGCCTAAGAAAGGCGTGGCACTAGGTGTACAATAGAAATGTAACCAAAATGTTATCTTCCAGGAAAATGTTGGCATCTTTAATAACAACTACTGACAACTTGATGCATGTGGTTTTACTGCAGGTAGATCCTTGAGGCAGGTGGCCTTTGATGTGCAATTGATCCTTGAAAATATTATACGATCTCAACCTGACACCTGATAATCCTTATCAGCTCAAAATATTCGTAACACCCAATTCGTATAACTTGCACTAAAGACTGTCCTAAAACAACCAGTTCACAGCGCCTTTGAGTTCACACATTGTGAACTTTCCTGTAGGTGTATATTTACCTCCAAAATGATTCCAACTTTTTAAAGATTGCACAAGAAGCTGGGAAAACCCTTCCAGACCTTGCTACAAACTTTTGCAACATAAAGTAACCTTTGGATAAATCATATGAATATGGTAACCTCAGCTCAAGACAAAAACCATTACTCATGCTATAAGTATATGCAATATGTGAACCATGGAAAAAATGATGATGATGTAAAAATAATATCATGTATTCATCTTTTCCTGGTACTCCTTCTAGTATCCACCTTAGCCAATATATCCAAATTCATTTTTTCTACCTTCTCTTTGAAAGGTTGCATTTCTTCTTTCAATCTCCTGATCTCATCTTGGCAAGATATCTTATGTTTATACACATTCTTAAGCTACTTATGAAGGGGTAGAGACCTCTTAGCCAAGTATATTTCTTTATCAATAGTCTTCTCATATAAATCTAACATATCCTTTTGATTCGGGCCTCCATATTTTCCTTCTTCAATTTGTCATTTTCAGCTCTTGTATCCTTAAGTTGCCTCCTGAGTCTTTTGAAATAAGGATTACTTTCACGAGGAGGAGTGTTGATATCAATAATCTCTATTGGTTTCTTGGAAGGCTGAGCTTTATCCTTTTGCTGAGTTGAGGCTTTTGTTGTACCCTCTTCCACTGGAATGTGTTGTTTAGTTGTTGATCTGGTGAAAGGTCTTCTAGGATTGATTGTTTCTGCAGCAAAAGGTGGGGAAAAGACAAGTTTTTTACCCTTCAGACTCCTTATTTTACTTGATGATATCTCCATAGGTGTAGGTTCTTCCACGGGAGAAACTTATCTATCAGGAGGTTGTGAGGGGCCACCTTCAAATGTTTTATTACTAATCTGAATGGATTTATCACTTCTGGTCATATTCCTCTTTTTGCTTGAATATGAGTGCATAATATTCTCAACAAGAGTAGGTGTTTTCTTTTGGACTATGGTGTGTGAGTAACATCTAGCTGAAAACTTGATGCAACTAGGAAAACCTCCCAGTCGGTACTTATCTTCTTCAACTCTTCTAGTACTAGCATCTTGATTAAACCAGAGTGAAAAACATTGGTATCCACTTGCTTAGATTTAGCTTGGGCCCTATCTAACATCTTGTCAATACTCCTGAAAAGATAAAATGGAATGTTTGTGGACTCTTTCCCAGTAAAGTGTAGTAACAATATGATATGGTATTGTTAAACCATATTGAACCTTCCTTCACACGTGAAGTACCTCTGAATAACTCTGAGAATTATTTCAAAATACTCTAGCATGTAACTTCTTGGCACTCCCTTGGATAGGTTGTCTCCTTGATATTAAGGTTTTAGGAATTACTTGAAGAAAGAAGAATTCAAAGGCATGGCTTTAAACCATTTTTCACCACAATCAAGTATATTTGTGGCTATAGAAATAGATTGCTCAGAGACTTCAAACTCCAGTGCCTCGAACTTAGTCTTTGTCCCTCTAGAGTTGAGTGCAAACTGTTTAGCTATCTCAGGATGTCATCTTTGCATTTTCTCACAAAAATTCAAGCATACCACCCTCTGGAATTCTTCTTTGAAAAATGGTTTAGAATTGATAAGTTGCATGTCATGTGGCTCATCCCTGGCAATCTCTCCCCATTCGTGAACCTTCTTACCTTGATGAATATCCATTATGATTGTTTTGAAAACCTCCTTTACCCTCTTATAACAGTTTGTTATCAGATATATGATAAAAACAAGAAAAAATAGGATTTTTGATAGAAATTTCACAACTTAGGGTTTACTTGAAAAAAATATTCATGCAGAGCAGTAGTGTGAGGATGAACAAGATGCAAGTAGGAGGTGAGAAGAAAAGAACAAAATCTGAAATTGGATGAGGTTGCAGTCAAGAAAAAAATGTAGCAACTCTATGTAAAACAAAGGGTTCGCAACGCATTGTTGAGTTTGTAGCGCGTAAAGTTGGACTAGGTTTTATGACAGGTTTGCAAAACTTCACACGTCTGAAAAGAAAAATGAATTTGAAAAGTTAAAACCTCAGACCTAAGTGAAGCACAGTCAAGGAGGGTTTGATCTAGTCAGAAAACATAGAGCTCGCAGCGCACAATTTGTAGCATCATCAACATATAGTGGATAAGGTTATTGTTGCAAGAGGAAGTTGCAAATTGATCTTTTTGGTATAACATATCAAACTTGAAAATTGCCAAATTTTAGGATACCAATACGATAGGATTTTATTAGTGCAAAGATTTTGCAGCGCAGATAATATGTAACAGTTTGCAATGTAGAAAAATGACAGCAAATGTATCCAATCCAATCAACCTTCAAAAAGTGCACAATCACAAAAATAGGTACATGTTGTATCTGAAACTTTAGTTGGTGTCTCATGAACTAGAATGGGATTTTGTTGGAAGCACTCAATCCACTTTCATCGACTACAACCAGTTCACAGCGCCATAACCAATGGAAGTGCACTTCATTCAAATTGATAGACTTGTTTCTTGAAACCAACCTGAAGAACATGATGCAGTATGGCACTGAAAACAATGAGATATCTCTTGACACATTTCCAAGGTATAATGATGTGTGATTAGTGCACAAGGTACTTTCTTGATACGCTATGAAATTTCACATGAGTTTGCAACAAGTAGACTTGACACTTGATTTAACCCTCAAACGGTTGAAAATGACATAAGGAACCTTTTGTACATCCCTTTGAGACAAGACAGTTGATAATGATAATTTTAATACCAAGGGTGTGTCCAATCCTGAGCCCTATTTCTTTCATGATGATGAACACTATCATGAAACCAAGACTCTTACATAGACTAAGGTCAAATTTATTTTCTCATGGAAGAATCAAACATTATTTATTTACATAAGACATGACTCAAAACCTAAAAATTAAAAGACCCTATGACTCAAACCTATAAACTTAAAAAAAATTGACCCCTACACATCCTATGTGCTAACACCTTGCACAAAGAAAGTAGAAGGTATAAGATAGAAGAGAAGAGAATCTAATGAAGTATGTTATCAGATAAGAAGATCAAACCCTAAAAAATTGAAGTGGTCCTACTTATATTGAACCATGAGGGTGTGTATCCCAAGAAAGACTCCTCCTCTTGCCATGCACATTAGTGAATGGAGGGAAGTGATATGGCCATGCACCTCAACTGATAGGAGTGGTGTCCTCATGCGCTAGTGCCATCTAGAGAAAAGTGATGATGTGCCTCCAATGAAAGTGAGTGTAACCCATGTGGATTGAGGGAAGATTAAAGACAAGTCCATGCACTATGATTCTAACCGAAGAGTAACTAGGAGAAAAGAATCCATGTGCACTAAGGAGTGTGTAATCTCTCTTAGTTGAAGCATGCATGAACTACAGAGATGATTGTACCTTAGGTGAGGTGGAGTAAAAGTAATATATGTGCATGGGTGACCATAGGGAGAGTGGAGTGAAGTGAGGACGAAGTGGAAGAGAGAGGAATTTAATTCAAATGAAGTGGGAAAGAAAGGGAGGTAGCTTAGTCAACTGGAGACAGTTTGAGTCTAACCCGTGGTTAAGTGAGAGAGAGGAAGTGAAGTGAGAGAGAGAAAGAGTGGTTCTTCAATTAAATCAACCATGCAACCTCATAAACTCCTCCATGCACCAACTCTCTCCTAAATGATGCATGCACTTAGTTCATATTAGTTAACTCAATGCATGTGCTCAGTCAACTCAAGAGACTACCACATCACCCCAATCTCATACATGTGCCCAAGATATGCCACTTATAATTCCTAAAGGCTACCACATGTCACCCCCAAGGACCACCACATGTCACCCCCAAGGACCACCACATGTCACACCCAGAAAACACTAAATGTCACGTATTCAAGGCTTCCATGTGCCACATTGCATGGCATACTACTAAAAATAGAAAGTGCTCACATGTCAATGACATTAGGCTCACCAGACTAATGTTTTTTGCAAGGAATCTGAATATGTAATCAAATTTGACATGCAAGCCTCCAGACTGAAGTTGTTGAATGAAGTATCATGCATGTAATCCAAAAGAAGCTCACCGGAATCGTGGGTTCGCAAGGATTTTGAATATACCATCAAAACTTCCATGCTGACCTCTGAAATCTCTCTCCAATCCCGTGAAAACTTGTGCATTTTTTGTCTCTGAACAAGGGAACGTCACTATACCAATTCATGTATTTGTCTCAATGTTGCATTCAACCTCTTGGTGAATGTAGGAATAAATCTTTGTTATGCTCGTATCAAGCTCTCATGGTTCATTGGTATTTTTATGGATATTTGTGCATGATTTAGAAGTTATTAGCATGTTGTTTTGGTGCATTCAACCTCTTAATATCTCTTTCTTTCATGTTCCTTCCATCTATCTTTACAAATTAATGTTGTGAGTATTCCACCATAAACATTTTAAATCAAACATTTTAACCTTTTGGTTGTCTAATCGCAGCCAAAATCACTTTCCTTATAGTTTTTTTTTTGTTTTATGTGCATATTTATAGGTTGAATATAGTTTAAGGAAATGTTAGGGAAGCCCCCCTAAGGTTGGAAAGCACCATCCCAAAGGTTTATGGCAGTTTCTCCTAAAGTTTCACAATTTTTCATCGTTGATTCATTGTGTATTTCAGATTTACTTTGAGAGCAAAAAATTATGCTAATGGGGTTGAGACTAATTGAGCTAGAATACACAGGAAAATAATTCTTGTTGGGGATTCTAAGATAATAATGAAAATTGTAAGAAAGTGATCTAGGAAAAGTCGCAATAGTTTCACAAGAACCATCCATAGAATAGTCAAAGAAGAGGAGAGATTTAAAGAGGTGGAATACTACCATGGTCTAGAACACCAAATGGTATACGGGACCTTATTGCCATAATTTTAATGAAAATCAAATTAAAAAAAAAAAATGGGGGTCCCCTTAGCATTTTGAATAATCATGAGGGAATTAATGTATTAATGGAAGCAAGTGTGTCACCCAGACGGGTTTTCATCTCGCATGTTCTCTCATCAAGCAACCATGCAGTGGAGTGTACTTCATGTTATGGGAAGCAACAAGAGAAGTTTAATCAACCATCCCTTTGCTTCATCACTGATGCAGGTGGGAAATTTCATCCCCATGCCAAAATATTGAAACATGATAGTGTGGGTTGGCTCTTCTTCAATATTTGTAGGTGGGGTTTTGGCGTTAGGAAATTCTAAGCATGACCCTCTTTTGGTATGCTAGGTAGCTACTTTATGGTCTTCTCAGGGTTTTGTTCTTTGTGGTGTTAGCAAGACTCTTATGTGGCATCATTGGGTGGAAGTGAGACTACCCTAGTTCTATCTCATTGTTTGTGATAAACTGGAGAGATTATTGAGAGAATTGAGAAGAAATTGTGTCTTTGAAAAACAAATCATCCATTCCTAGAATGGTAGTGTGGATTCAATCTCAGGAATATGTGAGAGATAAGAAGAATTGATTATGGGATCTATGAGTATTCATAGTCATGCAATTCAAGAATTAAATCAGAAAAACACTCATCTCGGGCTAGTTGTCAACAAATTATTAAGTTAACAGAACATGGTTCATGCTCGGGCTCATCTTTCCATTGGGTTAACTGCAGATAAGGAGGGAGAAAGTATGCAACAACATCTTCCCAATAGGAATGGATAATATTATTTAGACCTTTGTGAACACTAAGCTTAAGATTTCTTAATTCTATTATTTTTTAATGTACTGTAAAGTTTGTTTACTATTAGGAGTCTACGTTAGGATCTACACATTTAAAATCATTTTGAATCGACATATTGGTTTAGTTAGCAGAGTATTATATAGAGAAGATGATTTATTTTATCAAGAACAAACTATTATTGGATATATTTGAAAATATGATTTATTAAACTATTGACTAGTGTGGCTATAACATTTTTCTAATAAAAAAACAACCATGTATGTTTTAAAAAAATACTCTAACATAGTTATGATTCTCAATTTAGTACTCCAATGGCTATCACTTCCTCTTTATTCTAACTTAACTATGAGTACATAATCAATGGATATCATCCAATTATTTGTCTTCCTTTTTACCTCTTTAACATCTTATTTGACTATTAAATCTACCCCACCTTCCAACTACTTTTGGCTTACTTTTGTCTTCTTATTGTGCTCATTTTGAAGACTTGTCGTCATATTTTATAATAATGTCTTACTTTATCTTGAATTATTGCACACTATTTAACTCCATCCCAAAATTGTGTGTTTTACCAACCTACTTCGCCTTCACTTCTCCTATCTTCCTTAACCTTCTAGTGCATTATATTTCTTAAGCTTGTCACGGGTTCTCTTGTATTAACTTATCTTTTCTAGAAAAACAGTGTGCATGACATTCATGCTATCTCTAAAGTTTTGCACAATTCTTCTCCTTGCACAATTATTATACTTTGCTTCATAAATTTATGGGTTCTGTTTATTCAAATTAACCTTTTATTTACTCAATTCCATTTGTACTAAGTGCTCTACATCTAGAAGTTATTCACTTCCAAAACTTGCTCAATATTTCCTTTGGTGGTTGCTTCCTCCAATCTACTTCAACACTTTATTCTTCTACTTCATCACTATTTTCATTTCCTTGTATTAATACAAGTCTAGGATGTTGAGTATGGAAAATTACCATATTCTTTTTGGAACATAACCCCATATGCATTATTTCCAAAATCTTCATATCAAGCAAAGTCTAATCTTCTTCACATCAAACTCACTATATGAACCTTTGGGATATCATTATTTCCTTATGTGCACCTTCACATGATCTCCAACTTCAAAAGACATAAATATTTATTGTGCATATTAGTTCCCTTGATACATTGCACTAAATTATATCATTATCTCTTGGACTTTCACGTACACTTGTTATATCTTCTTTGCAAAATCCTCCCTAGTACAACTTTTTCTATGAACAAGTAAATTTATCAAACTTGTAATTTATTTTGGATTCACCTTAATATACATTATATTGAATGATGAGAATCTTATTCACAAGTTCACAATATTGTTATATGAGAACTCTATCAATTCCAAAACTTGATTCCATTGTTTTAGTTTCCTTTATTGGCTCAAGTTCATAATGGTGTTATATGAGAACTCTATCAACACCAAAACATGATTCCATTGTTTCATTGTCTCTTATCAGCTCAAGTGTAGAATTTTTTTATATGATAACTCCATCAACATCAAAATATAATCCCATTGTTTCAATGTATCTTTAGTTTTAGAGGATTTCCCAAGCTTTGGTTTAGAACCTTTGTTTTTTCATCTATCAAATTAAACTATGGTTTTTCTCTCATATTTCTACGAAATGTCCTCCAAATGAAATAACAATATGGTAAACTTATCTGATTGAATTGTTTTTGTAAGTCCATGGATTTGCATTATCTCCTTGCGCAGAATAGCTCTATGATCATTGGTCTTCTGAAAAGGAAAAAAGTACCTCGTCTTCAAAAAATTGTCAACCACAAAAAACACTATGTAATTTTTTTGATATGTTCTTGGCAATTAAAGTACACAATCCATTGCAACATCTTCGTAAGGCATATTTTATATGAGTGATAATGTGTAAAATTCGGTGCTTTTACAAGAAATCCTTTCACAAATTGGAAAATTTGACATTGCTTCATGAACTTGATGTCTCCTTATTTATATTTATCTAATAATACTTCTTCCCTAACAAATCCCATGTTTTGTCATGCCCAAAATTTCCTCCTAAGTTGTCACTATGCAATTCTCAAACCAAATTCTCTTGCATCAATCCTTTAGGGATGTAAAACTATGATCCTTTGAATAAGTAGCCAACCTATATGAGGTAATCTTATTGTGTTGTCTTGAACTATAATGTGAGGTTCTTAAATGTCTCTGCAACCTATGAAAAATCTCTTTTCTCCTCACATAAATCCTTGATTTTCTTAAATTTCAATGTCATGTTCTTCATTTTTTCCAACATTAGTGCTTGTATGCTCAAAACATATGGAACCTTCTCTCCTTTCCTATTGTGTGCTTCACCACTAATGTGTATATTTGAAAGAGATTCCATCCATTTCGTGTGTCATTGATTCAATCTTACATAAGTGTCTATGAACTTGACCAATGCTTGATGGTTTATGTATAAAATGAACTTCTACAAAAGTTAATGCCTCTAATTCTTCAATACTGACACAATAGCATAAAATTATAGATCATATGTCGAATACTTCTTTTAAATTAACTCAACTTCTCACTAAGGTATGCTATCAACATGTCATCTTGACTTAGTACTACCATGATTACATCACAATCAACTTGGGACACCTTGCTAAAATCCCATAGTGCCAAAATCAGTACTTTAATGATCTTCATCTTCATGTTATCAAAATGGTGTTACAACTTCTCGCTCCAATAGAGTCCTTGCACTATATGTGTTTTGTGATCAATGTGAATATACCACTAAATCTTTTGATGAACTTCCTATAAAAGTTATGAAATTCCATGAGAACTTCTCATCTCCATAACATTGTGTGGTATGAGTAAATTAAAAATCACCTTCACTTTCTCTAGATACAGGCACAAATACCCTTCCTTGGACATAATCAAATGAAGGAACATCAATCGCTCCTTAAATAACTCGCACTTTTTCAAGTGAATGCACAAGTCCTCTTTCCTTATCACTTCAAATACCATCATTATGTGTTACAAGTGTGTTTCTCTACACTTATTGAAGATCAAAGTATCATCCAAGTAAATAATGACAATATTACCAATGTGACACCAATGTATGGCCTTACAACTTATATCATTAACCACTTGAAATTACCAGGTGCATTGGTCATTCATACCATTGTCCTTGGTTCTAAAGGAATTCCTCCACTCATCACCCTCTCTAATTTAAATATAGTGATATCTCCCCTTTGGGAATATATCTTTAAAAAATATTAGCGACCACTCTAACTATCACAAATTGTTCATCCTTATGACATGGAATGTGTCCCTAGATGTGATTTTATTCAACAATAAGAATTTTGTACAAATCCCCCACAATACATCTTTATTTGGTGAGATCAACACTGGAACCATTTATGGGCTCATGTTATCCTTGTTCAGACCTTTCAACAACTCCTCGATGACAATTCAATTCAACTCCATGCTCTACGTCAAACTCATACTATGTTCTCCTTGATTCGTTGATCTCACACTTGGAATCAAGTCTATACCATGTGTTGTGCATAGTATATTGTTATATTTTTCCAAAATCTTATTACCTTTCCTACCAACCTCCATCCCATAATTCTTTGCTACTTTATTTGACATCACAACATCACACTCATTTGTCTTGTTCAATGTTCTCAAAATTTTATTCGATGACAACAACAATATTTGTTTTGGTTCTTTATAATTCATGGGTAACAAATACAGTTTCCTTCCATACTTGGTGATGGTGTAGGGTTTCCTCTTTCCATCATGTATTGCACGGATGCCATATTATCATGGCCTTCCAAATAGTGAGTGGAAAGTCTTCATGGGTATAATATCACACAAAATCTCATCTTCGTATTATCTTATATTAAATGTCACCCTAAATTGATCTATCACCATAACCTATAATTTTTATGGAACCAAATGACTTATATGGTTGCAAATCAACCATGTTCTTTGTGATACAGCTATCAATAATAACTTTACAACCATTGCCTATACTTTACACTTGGTTCTTAAAATGTTCTTTCTCTAAACCTTGTTATTTTACTAGGTGGGATGATCATACCTTTGTTCATCATCAAATCCTTACCTTGTTTTTCCGTTGTTCCAATTCTCACTCTTTCATCTAAAGTGTTGCATTGAGTCAATGTGATCATTTGCTTATTTCTATGTGAACCCTCTATGTGGACATTCAAATTATTTGCATCTTGGGATGCATATGTAGCAATAAATATGCCACCATATCCTCTTCCTCCTCTAAATTATTTGTAACATCTACCTTTGCCTCTAGTAGTCGTAATATTTCTTTTGATTTTTCTACATTTATGTCATGCATGTCTTCCATCTTATATTTGGAATTATGTCATTTGCCTCTATTTTTAGTGACCCGCCCTATACCAAAATTCCCTCTAATAGCATAGAATGCTAACTTCTCCTCAACTTTTGGCACCTCTTCCACCAAATGCAACTCATACAAACTTATATCGTTTTGAATTGAAAATTTCAACCCATTCACATACCTTAAGACTTACTAGTCTTCATCTTCCTAAAGTCTAGTGTAACTCAAAACTTGTATAATACTTTGGTGTACTAATATTTTTCATTTTCTCTTTCTACCCTAGGTTTTTGAATTGGTTGAATAATGTTTGTTTATAATCATTGGGAAATAACTTCTCTCACAACTTCATAAACATCTTTCTCTAACTTGTTATCTTCTCCTTGCCCTTCCAAACATATTCATGCTACGTAAAATCTCACTATGTATAGTTGGTTCCCTTTAACTTCGTGCTTTCAAATTTTGTTCTCTTAAGGTCTTCCATCCTCTCAAACTCAAAGTACATCTCATATTAACTAAACCAACTAATAAACTCCCCTACTTTCAAGTGTCCTCCATAGTAAGAAAATTATATCTTACTCTTCAACTATCTCATTATATGCCCTACAACATCACCTTATCTAAACTCTTCTTCATCTCCTTCTAATTCATTATCTTTCTAATTTTGAGCCACATGCTTCAACATATCTAGTTGTTATTTTTCCAACGCAAACTTATATTCTTCTTAATCTTCTTATTAGCATTTATACTTCTATGTTTACTAGTATTCTACCTTATGTTCTTACCATTCCTTCATGCACATAACCTATATCATCCTCATGTTCTTACCATTCCTCCATGCACGTAACCTATATCATCCTCTTTAAGCACTTCCTCTCATTTATATCATCCTCTTTAAGCATTTCCTTTGAGTGAGTTTTTTGTGTCCTAGAGTTCAACCTTTCTTTGATACCAAACATAGTAAGGGGCATGGTGTGCCCAATTATTCATATCTATCGTGCAAAAACCTTTGAAACAATAACAATATGGTGTGCCCAAATCTTCATCTCTATCGTGCAAAAACCTTTAAAACACCAACAATTTTAGCATATATTTAATCACATTCACAAAATATAAAGTAAATTATTTATTGTGATTTTTTTTTGGAAATCGTGGATTTCATGTAAAGTAATTTAAATTCAAGTGGATTTCATGTAAAGTAATTTAAATTCAAGTGGATTTCAAGTAAAGTATTACGAAGAAAAGTGGATTTCATGTAAAGTAATTTATTTCTTGTAAAAAAATTTTGGAAAATCGTGTTTATGTAAAGTAATTTATTGAATAGATCTCAAGTTAAGGGTCGAGGTCGAATATTGGGGATTTGGGTGCTTAGATGTTGGGGGATTTGTGCGGCCTAGATCAAGTGACTAGCAGGTCTGGTTGCGGGTAGATGTAGGGGGTAGAATAGGGTCTTTGATTACAGGGGTTGACCTGTATTCCACTAGGGTTTATGGAGGTAGGTGTGTCGATCCACATGGGTGGCTTGGCAGAAGATTTGTGGTGGAGCCAGGGTGGACTGTTCAGATCGGATGATGAATATAGAGTTGAGCTCAGAAAGTACCACGACTCTTTAATTCCATATGACGTGAGGGATTTTAAATGCGGGGATGAGTTGGAGGTCTGTGCGTTGCTTGGGACAGATGGCGCCTATCTACATGGGGATAAAGGAAAAGATGTGGTTGAGGTCATAAATGACCTTTTCGCTTGAGAAGAAGAAAAGGGTGGGGAAGCATGCGCAGTAAAGGCCTTAGTACCAACGATCTTTTCTGCGAGAACTTTGGTGGAAGAGCCATTTGGTAAGGAAGGTGTAGAGTCAGATTCGATTCCTTTCGATTCTGAGAAGGGTAAGGAGAACAGACTAGCAGGTAATGGTGATGAAAGGAGATGGGGTGATAGGTCCGGTGTTTCAAGTACAGGGTCTGAAGGGGCGAGGATAAGGGGAGACGGAATTGGCTGGAACGCAGTGGGAGACAGCGTCGGGATCAAAGACTTCTAAGTTAGTAGGTTCAAAAATAGTGTTGCAAAAAAGAAAGGAGGAGGTCGGAGTGTGAGCTGGCCCAAAAGAATGGAGGGTAAAAAAGTTAAATGCCAAGATTAACTCTTGGTCGGGACATAGGTATGGCGGAAGTGGAAGCTCTTTCTGCTAGAGGGTTGGTTGGTAGATTCAGCTACTGGGCGATGGTTTCCCGAGACATAAACGATTGGGTAGCTGAGAAATGGGGACATGTGGTTGGTTATCCATCGGTGGTATACTTGTTTTGTTTTTTTTTTTGACAAGAACGGTTAGGCTGCATTAAGAGGCATTCTGGCGAGCCAGAATCATAAAGTTACAGATCTAAAGAAGGTTGGTGACCTCTAACAGTGTTGCCAACCTTCTTGTGAATGTCTTGGGAGACCAATCCCATCTGCTTCTTGAGATAATTCGAGAAAATGACAAAAAATGCATACATGAGTAAATTCTCACAAACTGTGAGCACAGTAGAAGACAGAAGCAAAGCATTAAATCGAGGGGGATGGAATTTTCCCCTTAAAGAAGGGATTCAGCTTTTTCTGAGAGCCTAACGAAATGTTGGAGGCCGCCTCCTTTTCTCTGTGCGCTTTGTTGGTCCTTCGCCCTCGGGTAAGGGGTGGAGACGGAACTGTATTGTCGTCAGAAGTTTCCAGAGAGCCGCTAGAGGGGACTGAAACAACCAGACCCGCAGGGGCAGAGGGTTCCGGATCTAAAGCCCGAATTTGTCTCGCATCTGGGGGGTGGAATCCGAAAGGCTTTCGTCTGGCGGAGGATCTTCCTTAATTGTTGTTGCTTCTGGATCTAGAGCTTCATCTTCCTTCAGTGCATCAAAGCTGTTTTTATTTTCTAGAGTTGCCTCAGCTGAATGAGTGGCCTACAGAGCTTGGGGTAGTTTATCCTTTCGCCTTGGCTGCCTTCGTCGGTTAGATACTGGCTGAAAATCATCTTCTTTGACTGGTCCCGGCTCCTCAGAGGCTTTGGGGCAGATTTTTGTGAAATGACCGTATGCATGGCACCGAAGGCACTTAAAAGGAATCTGCTCGTAGTCCAGCTCTTGGATATGGCACCATTCCCCCAGGGAGAGCTTAATGGCTTTCGGAAGGCCTTTCTCGAGGTTAACCTCAACACAAATACGAGCGCAGGTAAACCGATCCCCTTTCGGCACCACACTGTCCAGGAAACGCCCAAGCTTATTCCCAATGTCCTTCAGAGATATTTTCCCCCAGAGATGCAAGGGAAGATGAGGCAGCCTAACCCAAACAGGGCCTGCGGTGATATCAGCTCTGGGATTGAAGTCAAGATTCAAGGGGGATAAGAACATCCCTCTTTACCCCATGAAGTAGGGTCCATATCTGAAAACTAGATCACGGTCCTCTGTCCTCGAGAAACTGAAGACAAAAAAACCCCTGCCTACTGCGTACTGAGAAACTTTCCCCTGTATCATCAGCTTCCACCGATCCTCCATCCATGCCTCCACCATTTTGGGGCTGGGCCATAACCCCGTAAACTTTTCGATGAGGGCCTTTTCTGCTAGAAAGAGGGCAAGGTTGCAAGGCTCCTCTGGATATAGCTCCAGAGAAGGGATCTCCTCCATCTTCTTAACAAACTTAGACGAGAGAGAAGGCTTGGATTTAGGTCCTGCCGAGCGGACTAACACTTTGAATTCTTCCAAAGGGTCTTCTTCCATCTCGGAAGTCGGGTCTGGGGCCATAGTAGCAGGGCGGCGACCACCAATAAGCAAGAAGATGCAGAGGCCTAAGACCACTTCTCCAAAATGCATGCACGGGGGAAAAAACATCGATCTGCGTCCCTGTATGCAGGGGAACCATGATCGGATGTTGTATACGAAGATCCGCGCCCTTGCAATCAAAAAAACCAGAGCGAAGGCAGCTAGGGTTTAGGCCCTAACCGCATTGCATTCCGTCTCGCTTCGTCTTCTCTTCATTCGCCTTTCAGTCGTACCAAGAGGTGGTATACTTGTTGACCAGAGGCTAGTTTTTATTTGTTTTCAAAAACTCGGTGGATGCAAAGTTGGTTTTAAATGTGGTTTAGGTAGTGAACCAGGGCAACTTAATGCTTAAGCATTGGCACTGTGCATTCAACCTGGACAAGGAGTGCTTTCATTTTAGGCACTTGTGGGTATTGTTAGCTCTGTGGAGTTTGGAGGCTTTTAAGGAGATAGGAAATGCTATTGGAAAGTTTCTACATGTAGATTCAAAGCTGTTGTCAAGGTTGGATAGGAAGATGGGTAAACTTTTAGTGGAAATTGATACAAATGGTGGTCTCTCGGATGATTTGGAAATTGTTTGGAGGGGAAAGGTGATACAGCAACGTCTGGATTATTTGGGGGTATCGTTCAGGTGCACATTCTGTAAGGAAAATGGGCATCTAAGGCACCAGTGCTCTAGTAAAAATTTGAAAGAGCCACATGTTTTGGATTCACAGGATAGCAATACGAACCCACTTTCAAATCCTACTACAACTTTGTCTGAAATTGTGAATTGGATCAACTCCCTGCCTACTTCGAGTATGGATAACGATGTTGATTGCGGTAAGTCCCAAAATATTTTTCATTAGATAACTCTTCACTAATTTTAAGTGATTGTTTTCGAAGTAAATCTTTAGGGAAGGAGGTATTCCTTGTAAATTCTTATCCTAAGGAGAATTTAAAGAATGGTGAAAGTTTTGTTATAGAAGTCTGTCCTTGAGGCCGAGGGATTGTTGGAAGAAGGGTGGCAAGGTAGAATCCATAGGATCGCCTCTTAGTTTTGGGAGTTTGGAGGGAATGGTGGGTTTAGGAAACTCGACAGAAAGATGGCTCCATGCTCATTTGGGGTTAATTGAGGCCCAGATATGTGATCTGGTGGAGGGGGGGGGACCTTCAGGAATGGGGGTTCTTTGTTCTTAGCAGGTAAAGGTGACCTTTCTTAGGAGAGGTATGGCGATCTGTCTGGGGGTGTGGTAGTGGGAGCTCTGTCTCGGGATGGGTAGACTGAGAGGATACCTGAGAGTAAAGGTATTCCTGATATTTCCTTGTCCTCATTGATCCTTGATACCGGGAAGAGAAGGATCATTTGTAGTTCGAAAAATGAGTTGAATCATGTGGAAGATACTGGGGGAAACCCATCTGTGGGTTTGGAGGGGAGGGTGGAGTTTCCTTTGGAAACTATTCAGGATGTGTCAGAAGGAAATTCAGTCTTACATATTTCTTTATGTTTACAAGATCCAATTATTATTTCTGAAATTCATGATTCGATTATAAATTTTATTCTGTCATATAGAGATATTTTAAACCGTGCACCTTTGCCGATTTATGTTGGGGAGGAACCTGTCCCAAAGAATTTGGCTAATTTAGGGAAGGGGGAGATGGGTAGGTGTGAGCCTGTTCAAACCCCGAGGGGAGAAACTACTTTTTTGAAGGGAGCAGTGTGTGGCGTTCTGGAGAAAGATTTATCGCCACTAAAAACTAGAAGTGCAAGAAAATTAGTGCAAGAGAAGGAAAATTGTGTCTCCCCTAGTGTTTTGATGAGTGAAGGTCTAAGGGCACTTAGAGCACAGAAATCCCTGGCTGAGGTTATAAAATGATAGTTGTTACTCTGAACGTCGAGGGAGTGGGGGGCACCTCAAAATTATTACCCCTCAAAAGGTTCTTAGATTCATAAAAATCGGATTTCTACTAATACAAGAAACTATGGTTTGTGTAGAAAAAGCGAGAGAATTGTTTGTGAAGCTCCTTCATAATTGGTATTTTTGTGGAGTAGACTCTACAGGACTTTCTGGTGGTATGCTAACTGCCTAGAATCCAAGAAAGGATGATTGTTATGCTTTCTTGACTCTTGCAGGGATATTGTTGGATGGAGTTGTGAAAGATATAAATAAAAGGTGGAAAGCGATAAATTGTTATGGTCCTTATGTTGAAAGAGAGGTGTTTTGGGAAAAAATTAAAAAGGATGGGATTCTCAAAGAACAAAATCTAATATTAGGAGGAGACCTAAATTTTACTACCTCAAGTAGAGAATTGTGGGGAGCCCATGTTAGAGTTGATCCTTTACACCTCTATTTTAATCAGTTGATTCAACTTGAGGGACTAGTGGATGTTGAGCCTTTAAAAGTGCTCCCTACTTGGTGTAATGGAAAAAGAGGACAGAATTATATTGCTAAGAGATTGGATTGCTTTTTTATCTCTGAGGATCTAGCATTGTCAAGTTTAAGATACGGAACTTGGGTTTGTAATACAAAAATCGTTGATCACATGTCGGTTATTCTGCACTTGGATAATGATACAGGACATATTGGTTATCCTTTTAAATTTAATTCAATTTTGCTTGATGAACCAGATTTTGTAAATCTAATGAGAACAAGTTGGAATGGCTTGTTGGTCAATGAGACTTTAACTCCTATGGATTCCCTAGAAAAAAAACTAAAGGTACTTAAGTCTTTGGTAATAAAATGGGAAAGAAAGAAAAAATTGGTAGCAAAGGAAGAACTGGCAAAGATTGAAAGGGAATTGGATACTTTGTACACAAATTATCTAGAGGGTTTTGAGAAGGAGGAAGACAATGTGTTGGTACTAGAAAAAGAAAAAAGGAAAATGATAATTTTGAGACATGAAGAAGATACATGGAGGCAAAAGAGTAGGCTAAACTGGTTGGCTTCAGGAGATAAAAAATACTAAGCTTTTCCATGCATATGCCAACTCCAGAAAACATATAAATACTATTTGGGATATTACCAAGGAACATGGTACTATGATTAATTGTAATCATGAACTACATAAGGAAGCAGTTGGTTTATTTCAAAATACTTTCAAGGCACGGGAAAATATTTATATTACTAATCAGTTAGCAATGTTACGAAATTACCCTAGAATGTTCTCAGAGGAAGAAGGATGCAAAGTGGTTGATCCTGTAACTTTGGCAGAAATTATGTCCACACTTAAAGGGTCTAGTGCCTCAAAAAGTCTTGGGTCGGATGGCTGGACTGTAGAATTTTTCCTGTCTTTCTTTGAACTTTTGGGAAATGATATTTTGGATATGGTTGAAGAGACCAGGAGAAAAGGTAGGGTTAGTGGTGCTCTGAATGCTCCTTTTCTTGCTCTCATACCTAAGAGTGAGAAACCAGTTTCCTTTGGGGTGTTTAGACCTATTGCTTTATGTAACTTGGTGTATAAGATCATCACTAAGATTATTGTTGCTAGAATTAAATCTTGTTTGTCTTTCGGAATTTCCAAGGAACAATTTGGCTTTCTTGAGGGAAGACAAATTACTGATGCTATAGGTGTAGTACATGAAGTTTTACACAGTATCAAGGTCAAGTGTTTTAAATCATTGGTTCTAAAACTGGATCTAATAAAGGCCTATGATAGAGTGGACTGCGGGTTTCTTAGACTTGTTTTGCTCCAGGTGGGATTAATTATTGAAGCTACAGATTGGATTTTAGGGTGTGTGACTTCTGCAAATTTTGTTGTGTTGATAAATGGTAGGCCTACCAGTTTCTTAATGAGTAAAAGGGGTTTAAGGCAAGGATTCCCCTTAGCCCCTTTACTTTTCTTGTTGGTGGTAGAAGCGCTTAGTAGAGCTATACAGGAGCAAGTTAGGGAAAAGAATATAGAAGGAATAATTGTGGCAAGAGGCCTAAATATTACCCATGTGATGTTTGTGGATGATGTCATTATGTTTGGGAGTGGAAACATTTCAGAATGGGAAGTTTTTAAGGAGGTGATGGATTTTTTCTACAAGGTGACAGGGATGGCTTTTAGTCCACAAAAATCATCTTTTATGAAGTAGGTTGGAAAGCTGAGGATCTGGATTTATTGAAGGAAATAATTCCCTTTGAGTTAAAACCAGTAGAAGTTGGTTTTAAGTACCTTGGTTGTTTTTTAAAACCCAACTGCTATACTAAGGCTGACTGGCAATGGCTGGAAAATAAATTTGAAAAAATAATATCAAATTGGAGCCATAAATGGCTTACTTTAAGGGGAAGGGTGACTCTTGTAAAAGTTGTACTTGAAATCACTCATGTGTATTGATTTTTTGTGGCAAAAATTCCTAAAGGTATTCTCAACAATATTAGAAAGAGAATGTTGAGCTTCCTATGGACTGGAAAAAAACTAAAAGAAGGAATGCATATGATCAGTTGTAAAAAGATAGAAAAACCTAAAAAATATGGTGGTTGGGGTATCAAAAATATATTTTCTTTTGGGAAAGCCTTAGCGGAAAAAAACTTGTGGAGGTGTCTCATGATACCTGGACTGTGGCATGAAGTGGTAATTAAAAAATACATTAAGAAGAAAACTTTCATTGAGTGGTTCAAAGAAGGTAAGAAAAATTGGAATGGTGCTTCAAATATTTGGAGAGCATTAACCTCTTCTTTAGCTATCTTAACAGATTGGCTGGTGTCGAAACCTGGAAATGGGAGGGATATTAGAATTGGAGTTGATCAATTGATTGGGGATCATACTTACTACAAGCTTTCCAGGAACCTTATTTCTGTTTTGAAGGCAAAAGTTATAGAATTCCTGGCACAAGTGGGGACGGGTAGCATAGAGAACACAAGACACACTGGATGGAAAAAGGCTGAGTTGTTGGGGTTGGATGGGGAACTAATAGAGGAATGGAACCTTTTTTTAAAGGGGCTTATAGGTTCGGGTTTTAAACTTAATAGTGATAAAGATGAATTATTATGGTCTTGGGATACAAAAGGTGGACAGGCAAGTGCAAAAAAAGACTATGAATTTCAAATGATGGAGGCTATGGAGGTGGAACAAAATTTATGGTATGTAGATCTCTGGATTTGGCAACTCCCACTAAAAGTCAAACTTTTTATTTGGATTATGCTCGAACAGAGAATCCTTACCTGGGAGAATCTGATCAAAAGAGGATTCAATGGGCTTAGCAGATGTGCTCTCTGTGGGAATGTTGAAGAAAATGTACTTCATCTTTTTGTGAAGTGTAGTTTTACCAAAAATATTTGGGCCAATATTAAAAAGTTTTTAAAACTATCGGCTTGTTGGGAGGGTGATCAGATTGATGGATGCTTATAAATCTGGATAAGAAAGGAAGAAAGTTGGAAAGAACTCCCATGTTTTATCTGTTGGGAGGTGTGGAAACATAGAAATCTGGTTATCTTTGAGGACCACCCACCGAATCTGAGTAGAGTTTGCAACAGGATTTTTCAGGATATGGGAGAATTTAAAAGGTCAACCTCCTCTAAGGTTTGCAAGGTAGAAAGGCCTCCTTTACTTGAATGGGATATGGCAGTGGGTTTTTTATGGTGCTTCACAAGACATGGGGGGGAAATGTGGGGCCGGAGTTGTTTTAAAATGTCCTATTGAAGGCACTTTCAGAATAAAGATGAACTGTGGAAAAGGGACTAACACTAGGGGAGAACTACTTGCTTTGTGGTGTATTTTATATTTTTCTTGCTTTAAAAAGATAACAAGATTACAGTTGGTGGGTGATTATAAAGTTATTATTGATTGGTTTACAAATGTTAACAATCTTCAGGTGGTCTCTCTACAGCCTTGGATGGAGAAAATCTTTGATTTGAGCGGAAAGTTTCAACAGATTAAAGCACAACATATATACAAAGTTTTTAACAAGGAAGCGGACCAGATATCCAAGGAAGCTCTAGCATTGGATGAGGATGAATTATATGTTGCAGGGGACAATGAAGAAGGCTTAGAAATCTTTGAAAGACTGCTTTCATGATAAATCTTTTAGATGCAAGGGTGATAGATTTGTTTCTTTTTTGTTTGTATGAAAATAGTACAGAAAAACAGAGTTTATCCATGTAAGGATTAAGTATCTTTTAACTTTTTGGAGTTTTTTGTGATCAGGTATTTATAAAGATCTATTTAAAAAGGGCTTTGGAATCACTATTTCAGAAGTCTGATATTGTAATAGACTTTTTTATATTACACTAATATAAGTCTTTTTTTCTTACTGAAAAAATCACAAGATATATATATATATATATATATATATATATATATATATATATATATATTTCTTGTGATTTTTTCGAAAAATCGTATTTATACCCTATGTGGCCAACAAAATTATGAAAAAATTACTTAATAAAAATTTAATGGAAAAATTCCTATTATTTATTAAGAATAATGTTTAAAGCTTAAAGAAATTGAAGCTCAAAGAAATTTAAAAGGTAACTAAAAAAAATCTCTACTACAAAAATTCTAAATTTATTTGTATATGGGTTCAAACAGCTTGGACTCTCTAGATCTAGATTATTAAATGAATTGCATCTCAAATTAAAAATAACGTTAGAATATAAAATATATAGACGTTAAAATATAAAATATAAAACTTTGTATATATATATAGTGAAGTTTTGGTCACTTAGTTTATTTAGTCTATTTATATAATTAAAATAATAATAATAATAATAATTTATTAAAGTAAAATCAAAAAATAATACTAATAATAATTAATTAAAGTAAAATCAAAAATATATTAAATTATGAAGAACTTTGCTTTCCATAAAAATATCATTCATTTAGTGTAGTAACATTATTATAAATAATTTCAAATATGTTTTTTTTTCTCTATCATTTTAATACTTTAAATTTGATAAGTTTAAATATATTTTTTCCTCTTTTCTTTTTTTGTTTTAATACTTCAAATGTGTTGATTAATTAATATTAATTAATACATGATTGATAAGCACTCAAATATTTCACAACATCATTACATGTGAGTTACTTGTATCAATAAGAAAAATGTAACTTGTCACATAATCACAATTTATACATAGGATGGGCTATAGAGATACCCATTATACCTAATAGTATCACATATTTACTACAAAGCATTATGGAGGAGTTTCACCCAACCTTTGAAGTTATTTTCACATTCTCTTTCTTGGTAGCACCTCTCCTTTGACTCTTCACCACTCGTGGAGCCTTTTTACTCTCTTTTTTTCCAACTACGTATTTGGATCCACTTCTTTTAATTCGAGTCTTCTTTTGTGGTCTGAAATGAGTTTTACCTTCATGTATACTTTGGTCATAATTTCTAGAATTGGTCTCACAATGACATGCATTTCTATAGGGGTTATGTTAATCCTTTGTTTTCCTATACGGTCTCACAATGACATGCTTTTCTATAGGGGTTATGTTAATCCTTTGTTTTCCTATACTTTAAATATTAGAAAACATAACAATCTGTGATTAATAATTGATTATTAATTTCATGTAGCATGTGCCATTAATATAAAGCAAATCAATAGAAAATACAAGAGATAAGAACACCCAAATTTATAGTGGTAAATCCCTATAATGTGTAGTAGAAGCATTTGTTGTCAATGATCACTTTATTAAGCTTCCAAGACCCCTGAAGCACAAATATCTATAAATATATGTCATCTACAAGAATTTACATCGAACTATCTTGGAAAAGGCTCTACAACATCCACTATCTATAAGGATCTACATTGAACCACCTAGAAGAAGGTTTTACATCCAACCACCCAATAAACAAAACACATGCAACCATATAATAGCTAAGTAAAAGTTCATATACAAAAGAGACATAATAATAATAAGAAGTAAATGTGTCAATGTTGAGAATAGGTCGGTCATGATCATCCAGGGCAATGCCCCAACAAGTGAGGGGGGCAACATTTTTCAATGTGATAAGTTCCCAACCATTAGTAGCAAGCTTCGAAGGATTTTTCCCTTTAGATATGGCAAGTGATAATGTCAAGCAATGGTTTTCATTGTGGAGTGGGGTGGGGGCATAATTCATTCCTTACTCAAGTTTCTCATGCACCTGTATGTTACCCTTGTCATGGGGACTACTATTGCCTTTATGTGTTTTTGTTAATGTGGGTCAGGAGGGGTAGGTGTCTCCCTAATCATGGTATAGGGGGCCACCCCAAAATTCCAAAAGATATTGGAAATGGTCCATCTTCATCCTTAATTTTGACACATGCATTGTGATCTGCATAGATAGACTCGCACAAGTTCATGTATCAATGTCCCAGGAGACAATTTTCAATGGGATTGCTTAATTAAAAGCAACATCATTACACTGATTCCAAATCCAATATAAAATTTTGGCTCTTACAAGCATTCAAGTATAATGGAACTCAATGGCCTAAGGTAGTTGATTGTTTAACCATGAAAGTCACCAAGATGTGGAGGTGGGGAAGTATTGTTGACATGGAGACTCAACCTAAACCCACAAAAACTTGGTTAAGGGACAAAATTAAAATAAATGCTTGATACCATCTTCTCCCCCACACTATGGACAACATAGGTTTTTACACCTAGGTAAGACAATATTTTAGCCACTAAAAGGCCTCCCATAGCTAAACACTAGGTAAAAAAAGCTTTCTTAGGTTTCAAGGTCGATTTTTGAACCCTACAAAATCAAAATAACCATATTTTTTGGTCTAGATTTCAAGGTCAAAATTTATTGAGTCAACTTTTTAGAATAGGTTTTTAACAAAGCCACTTATATATAAAGCAATCTTATATTTAGTAAAGACAATGACTTTTCCCATTTCTAATCTCTCCATCAAGGGTTAAATTTGTCAGGTATTTACCCGTTTTTGGCTTATTTAACCGTCATATACCGGCAACTTTAAAATTTGCATGTCATTGATGGCGTTTACTTAATTTTTAAAACCATCAAATTGATGAGTGGGTTAAAATATTACCCACATATATATATATATATATATATATACGAAATTGTAGGCATTTCCAAATGGGACTGCAAAAAATAAAAAATAAAACAAGCCAACAATCCCATTGGTTGAGACTCCCAGATACTGCGCCCATAGTGTTGAGACTCTCAGATGAGATTATGACTCCATAGATAAGAATAGACTATGCCTATGCCCTTGAGACCTTGAGATGAGACTACATGCCCATAATGGGTCTCTAGGCATGCTAGAAAAAACCCATCTCCATTACAACTCACATCATACAAATTGCAATCCAAGATTGTGCATGTTGAACCTTGAAGCCTGAAGCCTCAAGGTTGAGATTCACATAGCATGCCCACACCCATGGGTCATCAGTATGTTATATAAAATACCAACCTTTGAGGAAAGAGTATTCAAATTGAAGGGTCTTTTTGTTGTCCAATAGAAATAATAGAAGTGACTTTTCTTGTTTGTTTGGGTGAAATGGGATTTTTTGTTTTATTTTGAGGGTTTTTATGTAGTTTATTTAGTGTTGGTAGTAGAGGATATTGAAGCCTGAAGGTAAAACAAGCCAACAAGGGTAAGACAAGAGCGCTTATCCTAGTTGTTGAAGTGTTTAAATGGAATCTGCCTAGAAGCACATGGCCTACTTTGGGAGATTTGTCGCACATAAATCACATAGTGATGGTGAAGATGTAGTTCGCTTGTGCTACTACCCGATGATTTGAAATCTAGCCGCCATGTCCCATTCATGATTGGTGTGACCATTGGCCACAATATATCATTAGGCATGTGCCTATACAAAGGTATTAGAGAATTGTTGTTATAATAGAAGCATGATTGTCTGAGTATATTTATGTTCTTTACATTGCTAATAGCAGCAAGTTCTGCAATGTTTGTTTTTATTAATTTCAATTGCTAGTGGGTTTTGGAGCTTCTTCATGGTTTGGATGTGCCCTCTGGGCATCTCCTCATTCACAACAAAAGTTGCTCTTGTATTCACAACAAAAATTAACAAAAACACATATAATACTTAATATTTAAATGACGGGAAAACATAAATATAAAACGTCATGTGAAGAAAACTTAAAAAAAAAATTATGTCATAAAAAAAATTGCTTGACAGGTAAGAGTGTCCGTTAAATTTATACCCTACTCACCATCATATTAAAAAATAACAGTGTAATATTTTAATATATTAAAATACAAATTTAACCTTGAAATTGAGATTAGCACTCTTATCAAATATTAATAAACAAAATTTGTTATAAAAACAACAAATGGTTTATGTTACTTATGAAAATTAAACTAAACCTACTATATGTGTCTATATATATAATTGGATTTGGAAAAAAATAAAAAATATTTTTAAGTCAAACATGAATCATATCCTTATCATTTTAATAAGGTTTTTAAGACCAAAAATATTATAGATTTAATGATGAACTTGATGTTAGAAAATGTAACGAATTGACCGTTTCGTTAATGTTAATTTTTCACATAGTTTGTATGGGCAAGGCTGTGATTATTTTAGAAAAGTTTGATAGGAAACAACTAGATTGAAATTTAGTAGTTTAGTAGATATGCAACATACTTTGGCTTATAATTGGAAAGTTTTGACTGTGGCTTTTGAGTGTTTAATTCGATTTTTAGTGTGACTTGCCTTGTGTTATTAGAGAACCATGATGTTTTTAGGTATGTGAGAGATTTTTTTCCCTGCTAACCATAAGTAAAATTAAGCTTTTTATAATATATTATTATAAAGTTATTATTTTTTGTGTTTTTAATGTGAAGAGGTTTTTTCAGTTTTATCGAGTGGATTGTGGTTATATAAGGAGTGGTGATTTAAAGTGCTTGTGAATTTCCTTAAAAATGGTGTATGTTGTAGGTGTAAAAAT
Source organism: Picea engelmannii (assembly GCA_009831015.1). Lineage (NCBI taxonomy): Eukaryota > Viridiplantae > Streptophyta > Pinopsida > Pinales > Pinaceae > Picea > Picea engelmannii. The sequence continues at coordinate 231,152 of ML810275.1, forward strand.
AGTGAAGTTGTTGATACCCATTGAGAGTTTGAACTATGTGTGAGACATTGTGTTGTATNGAGTGGATTGTGGTTATATAAGGAGTGGTGATTTAAAGTGCTTGTGAATTTCCTTAAAAATGGTGTATGTTGTAGGTGTAAAAATAGTGAAGTTGTTGATACCCATTGAGAGTTTGAACTATGTGTGAGACATTGTGTTGTATTTGCCTTTTCTAACATTGTATGTTGAGAAGTGTAATTGAGAAGGTTTTTTCTATGTGTGGCATCTTAGTATGGGTGGAGGATAATGAAACTTAACCAAGTTGATTAATTAATCTCCTTCCTAAGTTTAACTTAGGGAAATTACGGTTGATGTTTTATATTCTTATGTTGACTTAATGAGTACCTTTTTTTAAGGTTTAAGTGGAAAATAATTTAACTTGTGATCTTTTAATCATTATTGTTCATCTCATTGAGTGAGTGAGGGTTAATATTGGCCCTCAATCATTTTGGAGATATGGATTTCACTTACTCATGGAGAGATAAAGAGATTGACTTGGTAGAGGGGCGTGACACTTATGCATTTGAGCATTGAGAGAGAGAGCGATCTAGAGAAAATCGCTTGAGGGTTTGGTGGACAAGTTTTGTAGAGGAGACGTCAGACGAGAATTCTTAAGAGGATCGACCTTCTTCCTTGGCTTTTAGCAGAGGTCGATTTTCAAATCTGAAGGGCAATCGTACTAGGTGACACAAAGCTCATGTAGAGATTCGTATGGGTGAAGCAGAGGCTCACAACTGAGTTTTGTTGAGTCGGTTAGTTTGTCGAGGTTTTTCGAAGGGTCGTATTATTGCTTGGGAGCATTTCGATGGGGTTTCTCCTCAGTAATTGGCTAGGATGATTTTATCTATAAGAGATCTCCATATTTTCTGGTGCAATAATAAAATCAACAAATCTCAAGAACTGGTTTTCCCTCTGGGGTTTTTCCAAGGACAAATTTGTCCAAAAACACTGGTGTTCTCATATGATGCAATTGTTGTTATCTTTTTCAATATAGATCAGATTTATTTCTGATGTGTTATTTATTTTTTATTAAAGAAACCTAGTTGTAACTGTAAAATAGCAATTTCAGAAATTTAAATGTGCTAAATAAATTTATGGGTAGTAAATATTGTTGAAGTTTATTGTTCATCTTGTTGGGTTTTAGTGGATTCACATGGTGTTAGAGCAGAATTGTTGAAATAAAATCATCAGAATGTTGATTACAAAAGATTGATTTCCTATCCAAGCATGGGATCAATTTGTGAGACAACATAGGGTTTGGACAAAGACACTTTTAGAAACAGCCATGACTTTGAGAGTTGAGGATAGACTCCAAGGTGCTCGGAACTTCCCCACCTGGAAAGAGAGGTTTACCATGATATTGGATGTCAATGACATCCTTGAGCACATTGCAAAGATAGCAGCAGTTCCTATGGATGCAACGTTGTTGGGACCTTGTAAAAAGGGTGAGGCTAAGGTTAAGAGCATAATACTTGATGGGCTAAAGGATCACATAATCCCACACCTCTCAGGGAAAATGTCTACTAAGGATATGTGGATGGCCTTGGGTAGCCTCTAACAAAGTAAAAATTAAAACATGATCATGGTGCTTCGGGAAACGCTACGAGGCACCAAGATGGCTAAGGTTGAAGGTGTGATTCCTTACCTCACACATCTTACACAGATCAGGGACGAGCTTGAAGCAGTTGGCTCAAAGACAAAGTATTTTGAGTTAGTATGTATAGCCATGAATGGATTTTCAAAGCCATGGGACTCATTTGTGTGTGGGATTGTAGCTCAAGAGAAGCTCCCTGACTGACAGCGCTTATGGGATGATTTTTTGGAGGAGGAAATTCATCTTGGTCAAGAAAGTGGATCATCTGCAGCATTTCAGGTTGTGGATGAGGAGGCTTTGGCTCTTGCAAGAAAAGGAAAGGGAAACTCTAAGAAGAAGGGCTCCAAGAGTGGATCAGGTGGAAAGAAGAAGAACATTGACTTCTCCAAAGTCAAGTTTTTTCAGTGTCAAAAGTTTGGGCATTTCACCTCAAAGTGTCCGAAAAATAAAAAGAGTAAGCCACTGATGGCAGCCTCTATGGGAGTAGAGGAGTTTCTGAAGAGATTTAAGGAGAATTTATGCCTTATTGCATCTATGTCGAGCTTAGTTGTCACAGATATTTGGTATGTGGATAGTGGTGCCTCTTGTCATATGACTGGGAACAAGGAGTTCTTCAATAGATTGCAGGAGGGAGGTGTGAACATCCATATTGAGATAGGAGATCATGTGCATTATAAGGCGTTGGGCATAGGCACTGTGTCATTTCAAAGGGAGTCAGGTAAACCACTATGTTTTGTTGATGTTTTATATGTTCTTGGTCTTACCAAGAACCTCATATCAGTTTCAACCATGGAGAACAAAGGGTTTGAGGTTACCTTATGAGGAGGAAAGGTGTATATTAGACCAAAGGGGTCTACAACCAAGATGGACAAGGTGATTGGGGTTCATGGTGAGAAAGTGTACATGTTACATTTTGAGCCAGCGAAATCATTAGTCAGTGGCAGCATAGATTTGAGTGAGTTGTAGCACAAATGGATGGGGCATCTACATTTTGGTGCATTAGGGAATTTGAGACAGGTAGTTACAGGAATGCCCCAGGTTGTAGCAGAGAGGCATGACCCTTGTAAGGGTTGCACATTGGGAAAGTATGCTCGAAAGGAATTTCCATCTAATGAGCATAGGTACAAGGGGATCTTGGATCTAATCCATTCAGATGTGTGTGGTCATATGAGTGTGCATTCAGTCAGTGGCTTCAGCTACTATGTGATATGTATTGATGACTACTCCAAGAAGACATGGATATAGTTCCTGAAGACCAAGGATGAGGTCTTTGACAGGTTCAAGAAGTTCAAAGCTCTAGATATGGGTGCTTAGATCAGATAATGGGGGTGAGTACACCTCTAATGAGTTTTTGGAGTATTGTGTTGTTGAGGGTATTAAGAAGGAGCTCACAGTTCCTTATAAATTGTAGCGTAATGGAGTGGTAGAGCACAAAAACGGGACCATAGTGGGTGCAAATCGTATGATGATACATGATCAAGGGTTACTGATGTTCTTGTGGGCAGAGGCATGTCTCATAGTTGTATACATACAGAACAAGAGTCCCCACACTATGTTGAGGAAATTGACACACGAGGATATTTAGACAGGTATTAGGCCATATGTGAGTCATCTCTGCATCTTTAGGAGTGTATGTTATTGTCATGTCCCTTCGAAGAAGAGGACAAAGATGGACCCCACATGAGAGAAGGGGATATTGGTTGGTTACGGGGAGGTCTACAATGCCTACCTCATCCTTGTGTCAACACGCAAGAGGATTGTGGTAAGAAGGGACATACAGTTTGAGGAGGAGAAAGCATTGAGGAGATCTAGAGATATTCCAACGCAGGTATAGGACCAGCAAGGATAGGACTCGGGGAAAAAGATTAAGGAGGTACAAAGTATTGAGTCACAAGCACACGTTATAGGTACAGGTACTAGTGGACAGGATAGTCAGGAGACTGGTGAGGAGGATGAGCAACATGAGGTTTCTCCACAAGATATTGAGTCTAGGCCACGGCCTAAGTGGTACAGATCCATAGTTAGTGATTCTAGACAAGTAGGACCTCCAGAGAGATCTTTTAGACAAAGTGGACCACCAAATAGATTCGGGTATATGGCACTCATGACAGAGATTATAGATCTCGAGCCTTCCACTTATGAGTAGGCTCCACAGCATGTAATGTGGCAGGAGGCCATGATGGATGTGTATGCCTCCATTATGAAGAACGATGTATGGGAGGTGGTGCCCAGGACAGAAAGAAAACGGGTGGTTGGTTCCAGCTGGATATACAAATTCAAGCATGTGATAGATGAAAGCGTGGAGAAGTATAAGGCATGCTTCATAGTCAAGGGGTTTTCACATAAAGAGGGAGTCGATTATGAGGAGACTTTGTCCCTAGTGGCTAGATATTCATCCATCCAAGAAGTGATTTCATTAGCAACAAATATGACATGGCGTGTTCGTTAGATGGACGTGAAGACTGTCTTCCTCAACGAAGTTATTGAGGAAGAATTCTACATTAAGCAGCATGAGGGTTTTGAGGTTGGAGACAGGGATACGCATGTTTGCAAGTTGAGACGAGCCTTGTATGGACTCAAGCAAGCACCTCATGCTTGGTACTTGAGGATCGATATCTATTTGAGAGAGATGAGTTTCCAATGGAGTGAGGTTGATCCGAACCTCTATTTTATAGCAGGTGAGGTGCCTCTCATACTGGTTCTTTATGTTGATGATATATTTCTTACTTGAGATGAGGAGATGATTGCAGACTCCAGGGCTAACCTTGTCACTGAGTTTGAGATGAAATACCTTGGTTTGATGCATTACTTCCTTAGTTTGGAGGTTTGGCAGAAGGATGGGTGCTTCTTCTTGGGACAAGGGAAGTATGAAGTAGAGATCTTGCGTAGATTCAGGATGACTAATTGTAGGCCCATTTCCACGCCTCTAGTGACAAACTAGAGGAAGATTGATGTATCTAGTGTTGAGACAGTATACCCCACCATCTATCTTCACCTTATTGGATCGCTCGTGTATCTGGTCAACACTAGGTCGGACATTATCTTTGTAGTTAGTTCTTTGAGTTAGTTCATGGTGGACCCTTGGAGAGTGCATTGGATAGTTGTGAAGCATGTACTTCTCTACTTGTGACGTACATTGAAGTACAGATTGTTGTATGAGCATAGTGGTGGAGTGAGATTGGAAGGTTTTACATATGTTGATTGGGTAGGATATGTAGAGGACAGAAAGAGCACTTCAGTGAGTTGCTTTAGCATAGGATCGAGTACTATATCATGGTTCAACATGAAGCAGAGATTAGTGGCATTGAGCTCTACTGAGGCAAAGTACATGGCAGTTAGTTTAACAACATGTGAGGCATTGTGGTTGAGGAAGTTATTCTTGGGAATGTTCGGTAAGGAGTTAGAGGATATTGTGATACATTGCATCAGGATTTCTGAGAATCCTATGTTTCATGATCGTAGAAAGCATATAGACATGCATTATCACTTCATATCAGATTGTGTACAAAGGGGAGTTTTGAGGCTCCAATACATACAAACTGATGATCAGATGGTAGATATATTCACTAAGGAAATTTGCAAACATAAGTTTAAGTTCAGAGACAAGATGGGGTTGGTTAAAAATCCCTTCCTCGTTAAGAGGGAGTGTTGAGAAGTGTAACTTATAAGGTATTCTCTATGTGTGACATCCTATCATGGGTGGAGGACAATGAAACTTAACCAAGTTGATTAATTAATCTCCTTCCTAAGTCTAACTTAGGAAAAGTACAATGGTGTGTTATATTCTTCTATTGACTTAATAAGTACCTTTTTCTAAGGTTTAAGTGGAAAATAATTTAAGTTGTGATCTTTTAATCATGATCGTTCATCTCACTGAGTGAGTGAGGGTTAATCTTGGCCCTCAATCATTTTGGAGATAGGGTTTTCACTCACTCATGGAGAGATAAAGAGATCAACTTCGTAGAGGGGTGCAACACTTATGCATTTGAGCATTAAGAGAGAGAGTGATCTAGAGAATATTTCTTGAGGGTTTGGTGGATAGGTTTTGTAGAGGAGACAAAGGAGACTTTTAAAGAGGATCGGCCTTCTTCCTTGGATTTTAGCATAGGCCGGTTTTTTCAGATCTGAAGGGAAGTCGTACTAGGTGACACCAAGCTCATGCAGAAGGTCGTACGGGTGACACAGAGGCTCACAACTGATTTTTACTGAGTCGGTTGGTTTGTTGGTGTTTGTAGAAGGGTTGTATTATTGCTTGGGAGAATTTTGTTGGTGTTTCTCCTCAGTAATTGGTCGAGATGATTGTATATGTAAGAGATATCTATATTTTCTGCTACATAATAAAATCCAAAAATCTGAAGAACTGGTTTTCCCTCCGGGGTTTTTCCAGGGACAAATTTGTCCAAAAATACTAGTGTCCTTATGTGATGTGATTCTTGTTATATTTTTCAGTATAGATCAGATTTATTTATGTTGTGTTATTTATTTTTTGTGAAAGAAAACCTAGTTGTAATTGTAAAATAGCAATTTCAGAAATGTAAATGCGCTAAATAAATTTATGGGTAGTAAATATTGATGAAGTGTATGGTTCAATGTGTTGGGTTTTAGTGTATTCGCATTGTAAAGTGAGATGTGAATCCTTTCTCTACATTGTTGAGAGAAATATCATAGCCTAACCCATTATAACCTAGTCAACTAATATTATCCTAGATAAAGTTGTTACCCATTGTTGATTGTGTGACGTTCGAAAAGAAGAAAAATCCTCTTTGTGACTCCTAGAGATGATGAGTGTCATATATATGTATATATTTGTATAAATGTTTTGTCTAAGAAAAATGGTTGTGAGAAAGGTATTGTGAAGTTACTATGATGCATAGAGAATGTTGAAAAAATGGTGTGTATTTCCCACAAAGGGTTGTTTGTATTGAGTTGGCAACTAATGTTTATAACAAGGCAATGTTCACTAAGGAAATGAACAAACTAAAACATAAAATCATTTTCATCATTCTCGACGTAAAGTGGGAGAAAGTGGAGCCCAAATCCAGCTACTTCATCTAGCTCATAAATCATCAACTCTATGTCTTGTACATAGAGAAGTTGAAATGAGGCTATCACATATGGCAATGGCACAACATCCAAAAGAGATAAAGCAAGAGTTGAAAAGTATTACACAGTGTCTTGGAATAATCTCTATGAATTAAAATAATGAGAAGTAGTGAAGTGAAGGTGTTGTAAGAAACCATATATTTAACTAGCATTTCAAAGAGGCTATGAGAAGTTGAATATGTGTAATTCTTTGTTGATTTGATCTTGAAACCCCTCTAGGTTTAATTATATCTAGACAAATATCTTATGCATATGAACATGATATAGTGCTTGACATATGTTAATGAGAGAGAGATGGTATTATTGAAGTATTTGAACAATAATCCCTTCAAGTTTTGTCATTGGTCATGGGCACGGTAAGGTTGATATACATATATGGTTGTAATTTCATTTGTGTAATGATATTGGTGTATTCATGTCATATGGTTGTTGGTTATGAAGGATATATCTTTTCTTGGAAAAATACCAAATGGTATGATGTTGTTGGTGCCATATTTTACAGGGTTATAGTTATGAGATATGTAATGTCCCCAGCCACCCCAAGCTGGGCCACATCACACAATATCCACTTCAGCCTATAGGATATTCTTTGTAGCATCCCAAGCTCACTACTAGAAAATGATACTTCAAAATTCCTAGTGCATGGATACTACTTATAACGCTCAGGTTACAAGTAGACTGGAATAATTGTGCACAACCTTAAGGTACTGCGCCTAGACTCGTCTTGAGTCTCACTCTACAAGTACACTTATTTTAATATAGTTATAGCAGCGAAATAAATATCACAGATCTATTGTGTGCTTCATCCCTTCAGTACAAACATATATATAGTTGTGTGCACAAGTTCTATTGCATGCTCAATCAATCTAATGTTGCACGCAACTTCTTTCAACATTGAGTGTGTGGACTGCTTCACTGCACATTCGATTATTCATACCATGCCTTGCTATCTTGTTATCATACCACAGATTTTAAATTATAGGAATACTTAACAATTGTCATACTTTTCATGAGCAACAACATAGATATATATATATATACACACACACAACATACAAGAATAAGGTACACACACACACACACACACATATATAAGAAATAACATTGCACAGAGTTAACCACAATATGCAGATGTAGATTCATACAGAAGATAAATCCATTTAAAATATAACATTAGAGCACACAGTAATTAAACAAGTCGGTGAAAGACGCTCATTTTTTATGAAAAAGTCATCAACTGCGTGCAGGACTCAAACGTTCCTCCCAACCATAGACTATGTCGCTCCTAATATTTCAATGGCAGGTCACCTCCAATTTGGGATTAAACTCCACAAGAAAAAGGGTTCCTATTACCAGGATATGGTCTGAGATCCAACGAACGACTTGGTCCAAGGTGTCGATTGTTGCAACTAGACTACAATCCCTCATTCCCCACATGCATGTCCCACCCTAGGAAGTGTGCCACTTATCTACTCAGCAATCCTTCAGTTTCCCCACTTCCCTTCCAAGGCTTCAACAACAAGTCGGACAAGAAGTCTTAGAGCCCTGTATCTAATGCCCAGTGCACCAAGGAACAATTCTCAACAAACTCTCACCTGGAGAGAATGCTCACAGGAATGACAATCTGCCTCTTTGACAACAAATCTCTCACCTTGAGAGAATTCTCACGGGCTTGTCAACCTGCCTCTTTGATAGTAAAACTTTTATTATAGTACACAAAAACCCCTTACAATCTCCTATGTGCAAATAAGGTAATAGTCGTCCTCCCTCAGATGGTCTGACCCCCTTCTGCACATGAGAAAATGAATAGTCCCCCCAAATTACACTAATGTCAGTAATATATATTGCATGCCTTCAACTTGACACTTTTCAACTTTAGGAGTATCTTTAGCCACTTGGTGACTCGCTCCCTACCCTCGGGAACTTAGGATAAATACATATCCATAAATTAAACTTTTGGAAATATTAATAAAATATTCCCTTGACTTATGTTCCCCTTTTTTTTCCTTTTCCATAGAGTTTAGCCCCCATCTCTTTTTTGTTTGAGTTGAGTCTGCACACAGTGATGTGATTATATTAATAACCTTGAGGTGATTACATTTACAATAGAGGTGCATTATCCCTTGCATCCAAGCTCACCAGCCTTAAAATACAAGCATGTATACAAAGGCTCTCTAGCTTCAAAACCGCGCGCTTAATTTGTTGTGCATAATACTTTGGAATGTGCGCACTCTTCTTTTGGTGTGCCATCCACACACTTATACAAGTGCACTATACACTATAAAATGTGTGTGTTATTTCTTTGATGCACCATCCTTGCGCAATCACTAAACTATGGAATGTGTGCACATAACTGAATCTAAGCCTTGATACCATCAGCTCACCAGCTTATATATATATATATATATTTACATTTACATGTGGGGTTCGGCCAAGGGTTTCAAAAATTTTCAAAGAGGTGTGGATACTATGTCGGCATAGAATCTTCATGTTCTCAGGTTGCATCCTCAGGACCGTAATAGGTCCACTAGACCTTTACCAACCCTACTACGTGATTTCGGAGCTTCTTGAATTTTCGATCCAATATGTACACTGGTTAAACTCGGAAGTCGCCCTCTTGCTCCACCTGAATCACATTCCAATCAATGACATGATTAGCATCAAGTATATAATTTTTAAGTAAATAAACATGGAATACATTATGAATACTCAAGGATGTTGGTATAGCCAACATATATGCAACAGGACCAATCCTCTCTAGGATTTAAAATGGCCCACAATATTGTGCTTCTAGCTTAGAGAAATACCCCAACTTCGGGGAACTTCGTCTTCCTTTTACTTTTAGGAACACATGGTCACCCACTTTAAATTCTCTAAAATTTCATCCTTTATCTGCATGGGTTTTTTGTCTGTCTTGGGAAAATTTTAAGTTTTGCTTTTTTTTACCATCTTCTCTTCCATTTCCCAGAGCAGATATGGCCCAACAATTGTGTGGTTAGCTGGGTTATCCCAACTCACAGGTGTGTTGCACCTTCTACCATACAATGATTCAAATGGACTCATCTTTAAAGATGCTTGATACCCATTGTTGTAAGCAAACTCTACCAAATGCAAGTAGTCTTCCCATTTTGATGGTTTATCCATGACATGTGTCCTTAGCATATCTTTTATTACCTGATTTACCCTCTATGTTTGTCCATCTGTCTCAGGGTGATATGTTGTGCTAAAGTTTAGACTTGTCCCAATTCCTTTGAATAATCCCTTCCAAAAATTTGAAGTGAACTTGGGATCTTTGTCAAACACAATTTCCTTAGGCATACCATGCAATTTATCAATTTCTCGCATGCATATATCAGCAATGTTGACTGCCTTGTGTGTTGATTTCACTAGAACAAAATGGGCAGCCTTAGTAAGGTTGTCCACCACCACCATAATAGAATCGTGTTGCTTGGTTGATCTAGGTAACTTAGTTATAAAATCTATGGTCACAACTTCCCACTTCCACGCAGGAATAGGCAAAGGCTACAGCAAACCAATTGGATGTCTATGCTCATCCTTAACCTTTTGACATTCGAGAAACCTAGCAATAAAATCAACAACCTACTTTTTCATACCTAGCCAAAAGTATTGCTTCTTGACTGCGACAATTGTCTTCTGGTAACCTGGATGTCTAGCACAAGGAACCTTAGGCATCTCTGACAATATCATGTTCTTTGACTCCTGATCATTCGGCACATAGACCATGTGTCTATACATCAGGATCCCATCCTCTCTTAATTCATAACCTTTAAAATTTTGTTGTGACACACCTTATTGTAAAGTCGCCTTTATGTCCATATAGCACAGATATGATTTGGAAACTTCTAAAATTTTGTCGCACAAATCTGTCTGGTACATGTTAATTGTTGTAGCATGCATCTCATGCACCCTCATATTGAGTGTGTCAGCTACCTTGTTCTCTTTTCCTCTGATATGCTCTATGTCGAAGTCATACCCGTTGAGGAACTCTACCCACCTGCTTTTTCTGGAATTTAAAATTGGTTTTCCAAACAAATATTTTAGACCACAATGGTCTATTCTCATCTCAAATATTTTACCCATGAGATAATGTCGCAACATCTTCAAGTCGTGCACTATAGCTCCCAATTCTAAATTATGAGTAGCATAGAGCCTTCCATGCTCTTTCAACTTCCTTGATTTGTAGCATATCACATGTCCATTCTCACTTAGAACTCCATTGAGTCCTTCTTTGCATGCCTTTATGCACACAATGAAGTCTACATCATGATCATCAATTCTCAAAATTGACGTACTTGTCAACAAACTCTTCAAGTGTTGAAAACTCCTTGCAAAATATGGAGTCCACTCAAATCACGCACCTTTCTTCTGCAGGGATGTGATTGGATGCGCAATCTTTGAGGATCCTCCAATAAACCTTATGTAGTACCATGTTAGTCCCATAAAGGATCTCACTTTTGCGACATTTCTTGGTGTTGTCCATTCCTCAATGGATTTTATCTTCGTTGGGTCCACGACTATTCCTTCCTTTGAAATGATATGACCCAAGTAATGAATTTGCTTCTGGTAAAATGAACACTTGCTCAAATTTGCATAAATTTGATGCTCCCTCAATACCTACAACACCATCCTCAAGTGTTGCTCATAATCTTCTTCAAACTTTGAGTAAATAAGAATGTCATCCAAAAATACAATGACGAACTTATCTAAATACTCTCTAAAAACTCCATTCATTAAACACATGAAGACAGTTGGTGCATTTGACAACCCAAATGGAACCATTGTGAACTTGTAATGACCATACCTTGTTTTGAAGGCAGTCTTACTGGTGTCTTCCTCTTTTATCCTCACCTGGTGATATCCAGATCTTAGATCAATCTTGGAAAATATCTGTGCGCCCCTTACTTGATCAAATAGGTCATCTATCCTTGGAAAAGGATACTTGTTCTTCATTGTTACTGCGTTCAACTATCTGAAGTCGATACAAGGTCTCACTGTACCATCCTTCTTTTTCATGAACAAAACTGGCACACCTCAAGGTGACACACTTGGGTGTGTATACCCCTTCTTCAGAAGCTCTTCAAGTTGCATCTGCAACTCCTTCAATTCTGACGTACTCATCCTATAAGGAGTCTTGGATACAGGTGTTTCTCCTGGTATCAGATTTATAGAGAAGTCGATATCTCTTTTCGGAGGCAACCTCAGTATCTCCTTAAAGACATCCTCAAATTCCTTTAGTACTGCGTAGTCTTCCACACTTGGCACTTTATCCTTAGGTGCCTCTTCCATGTGTGTTGCAAATACTTGAAATCCTTTCATGTACCTTTTCTTCAATGGCAAGGCTGAAATTTCTTTGATAGTCACAGCTCTTGGAATTCCTTGAACTGATCTTAAGTTCCCTTCTGTAGATTTTAACCTTGTACAATATTACTGCAAACATATTTTCAATAAAAGAACAAAAAAGATACAATGCCAAATACAAACATTACACAGAGATTTTTCCCATGGAAACCTAAACCGAGAAAACCAGCATATTTTATATTCATTCATAGTGATACATTATTTATAATACAATATACATATAGCAGTCAGTGGCATCCAAAACCCTAACCCAATGACTTGGATTAGTCAACAACCCTAATTCCTTAACCAGAAATAGAAAACCATCGACAAAAACCACGTGCCAAAAAAAGGCCCAAAAATACGACACATTTACTCGTGCAAAGAATATAACACATACACAACACCTTCCTTATCCAAACAAGTAAATTCCTTATTGTAACAATCCAAGATAGCATGGTGCTCGTCCAACCAATCCATGCCAATAAGGCAATCATACGAGCCTAAAGGTATGATATTAAAATCAGCCTTTGTCTTCAATCCATTCATTTCCATTGGACATGCCTTGACCATCTCATTAATTTTTCTTTTTTCCCTTGTAGCTAACTACACCAACCAAGGTTTTCCAAGCTTGCTTCTCAACAATTGGAATCTTTCCACCATTTTAGGATCTAGATAACTATGGCTAGCTCCTGAGTCAATTAAAATAGCAATGGGTTGGTCATTAATCTTACCTTCCACCTCGATCATGTGCATCTGAAACTTAGCTTGCTTGTTGTCTGGGGCTGCATAAATTCTAGGTACACTTCTACTCAGGTCTTCAATTGTCGCAACTTGTCGTACACTGTGAGAAGTTCTCACTTTTTCACCCCTTTGAGGGAAATCTCTAAACATATGATTTATGTCACAACCCAAACACTTCATTGGTTGTTGCCTTGGCCTGGTTTCCATTGCCTCAGCCATTATGGGTTCCTTGGAAATTGGCTTCCCTTGTGCAGTATTTCTAAAAAATGGTGGCTTAGCCCCTTTTTCCTCTGTTCCACCTTGCTTTTTGTCTTGTCTTCCCAAGACTTTTGGAAATTCGGTCTTCCCCTTTGTTGATTATAGATACATTTAGATCTCCTTACAGTTTCTTCCAATGTATTGGGATCATCATATTGTATCTTATCGCTAATAAATGATGGCAGCCCACTTAGGTACCTTTGAATATTCGCTTATTCATCCTTGATAAAAAAGGCACGTATTTCAGTAATTCTAAAAATCTTATTTTGTACTCATCTATGATCATGCTCTCAAGCTTGAGTTCAAAGAACTCCTTCATTTTCCTATCACATTAGCACTTGATTAAATATTTCCTTTCAAAATGTCGCTTGAATTCGCTCCAAGTAACCTTATTCTCATCAATGTGTTGCACTTGCACCCACTGATCCCACCACATTGATGCTTTCTCCTTGAACTAATAAATGGAAATTCTCCCTTGTGCTTGCGAGGACCAATTATGCAGCTGGAAGTATTTCCTCATACCCATCAACCAAGTTTTTTCATCCTCATCCTTCTTATGCTCACCATCAAAAGTAGAAGGCTTGATCTTATTCATTTCCCCTTGTAGCTCGTCCACCATGGTCCTTCTCTTATGCTTTTTGATAGGATATGGACTCAAACTACTTCAAGCTCTCCCAGCTGAATATCTTGGAGAGTGATGGAGATGCTTGTTAGCACTTTTTATTTTTCTTCCCTCATCATGAGATATGTGTCTTCCTGGCCTACTTGTCTCTATCTCCTTATCCATCTTTATCTCAATTCTATCCAATATTTGTAGCAACTTGATGTTGAAGCCTTTTTTTTCTTCCTTGGCTTTCATAAGCCTGTCATTATCTTCTTTATAACTTTGGACATCCTTTGCAAACTTTTTATAGTCTCTACCAAGTTCATGCTCTCTTCTAAGCCTTCCCTATGTCCATTGGATTTCTTACCTTCAACACCTATACCAGTGTACAACCTTTCCATTTATTCATCTTAAATATAGGTTCTTTGCGCACCTGCCATGATTTTACTCTCTGTGTTGATCCTTCCCTGAAATAATTGTTTTTAATTCTACAAAAAGTGCAGTAAGCAAGATTTGTTAGACTAAATAATGCGACAATTTAATGAAAGTTATGCAGAAGTTTTCATAATCCTTTCTTTTCTTTCCCCCCTGGGTGATTTCTTTAACATCCAAACTCTAGTGTGCACACCCGCACATTGCTTTTTTTGTGTGCATCACACTCTATACTGTGCACCCGTGCATTTTTGTTTTTTCATGCATCACACTCTATATTGTGCACCAGTTGTTTTCCGTGCAAAATAAACTATGTATTGCGCAACACCAATACCTAACGCACACGTCTATTTCATGCTAGTCTATGGCCCATATAAGTCCAATGTTGAACCAATTGATCTCATACCAGAATGTAACATCCCTAGCCATCTTATGCTGGGCCATGCCACACAATCTCCACTTCATCCTCTAGGATATTCTTTGTAGCAGTCTGTTGTAACAGATATTAAAAATTTCCGAACTTACTTAGGCACTTTCGCCCAAATTTTACAACAGATGAAAGCCTTCTTCATCTCCTCCTCAGCCCTATCTATTTGCATAGCTACAGACACTATAAATCTCATATTCTTCTGTGTCCTTGGCTACTGCTTCTGTTGCTGCAAGATTTTTCTGAGCCTGGGCGAACTTCTGGCATAGCAGTAAATACCGAGGATCCCCGGGACATGTTCCAGCTATTGCTTCTATCAAATCCTTTACAATTCCTCTGTAAGTGTCATCCTCATATTCTCCAGGATCCTCTCTCCCAGATTCTCTCATCATCTCCACAAGAAAAGCAAGGTAACAGAGAGCGAACGCAGGTATTATCCACGATCGGCGTTCTTGATCATCAACATCTATGTCCTTCGAAAAGAATTCGACGTCGGTAGATAGGACACTCATGGATTCTAAATCGATGGTCTTTGCCAGCAGATCAATCAAAACCGATGTAACATGGCAGAAGAGGACGCTTCACATGTACCCTGGACGAAATGGCCTGGTTGTAGGCCAGCGTGAATCTTTCAAAACATAATCTGCCCTCTGCATTGTTAGTGATAATATATCTCTCGAACACGCAATGATTATTACTAAAGCATTGCATGAGTCTGTTGGATCAGAGTTGATTGGCCTCGTTAATTCTAGAGACGAAATTCCAGATCTGCTAAAGCTGGATGATGTTATAGATCTTGTCATTCCAAGAGGAAGTAATAAACTGGTGTCGGAAATCAAGGAGTCGACAAAAATTCCTGTGCTTGGTCATGCTGATGGTGTTTGTCATGTATATGTGGACAAAGTAGTTGATTTGGATATGGCCAAAAGAATTATTTTAGATGCAAAGACTGACTATCTGGCTGCTTGTAATGCAATGGAAACACTTCTTATACATGAAGCCGTAATGAAGACTGGTAGCCTGGATCAACTTATTTTGGCATTACCAATAGTAGGTGTTACATTGTATGGTGGCTTAAAGGCTGCTAATATACTGAAATTACCCAAGGCCAGTAACTTTCATCATGAATACAGTTCGATGGCATGCACTGTAGAAATAATAAAAGATGTTTTTGGAGCTATTGATCATATTCATGAACATGGAAGTGCTCACACATATTGTATAATAACTTAAGATCGTGATGTTGCAGAGGTTTTCTTAAGCCGGGTAGACAGTGTTGTTGTATTTCCTAATGCAAGTACGTTCTTTTCTGATGGCGCTCGCTTTGGTCTTGGAGCTGAGGTTGGAATAAGTACAAGCAGGATACATGCTCGCGGACCTGTTGGAGTTGAAGGGATTTTAACAACCAAATGGTTGTTGAGAGATAGTGGGCATACAAAGTTCAATACGACGAGGACAAATGTGGCAACACGCTCTCTCATACTCCCCTTCAAGGCTCCTCCAATGGATTGTCTCCGCTTGTTCATTGTCTTCGCCTATATAATACCATTTCTCACGATGCCAAGAGGTTCGTGCATATCTGTTGGTGAAATATTTCTTTGGCGCCTGTATCTGCGGGTGACGTTTTGTGGTGAAGTTTTTCTTTGGTTGATAAGTGTCTTTGTTTCCTAAATTAATTTCTGTGATAAATTGTGCTCTGTTACATCGGGTGTTTGGATATCTTTTTGATCAGTCAACCTACTGGGTTTTTGAGATGCATGAAAACCTAGATTGTAATCGGAAACAGTATCCTCAAGTTATCCAGTTCCATTCTCTGTGGAAATGGATTCTGTGAATAGTAGGAAGTCGATTGTCGATTGTTCAGGACCTTTAATTGTCACTCAAGAGGAGGGTAGTACCATTTTTGCGTTTCGCGGGGTTACAAAACAAAGATGGACAGGAAGGTACCAAGCCCATGTATGGGACGGTACATTTAGAAATGCGGGTGCCAAGCGCAATGGTAAACAAGTCTATTTGGGGGTATACGATTCGGCCGAAAAGGCAGCGAGATGTTATGATATTGCAGCGCTTAAGTTTTGTTAGCGCTTTGTAATTTTCCCAAGGCTGCGGAGGCAGTCACAGAGGTAACCTCGAACCACTTGGAGTCTTGGATCTAGCCCTCCAAGACTCAGAGAGGGATTTCTCTTTTCGATTTAACTTGGTTTGTATGGGATGGATTTTAGGCTAGCTATGAAAGTATGGGGTTGGGGTTTTTAAAGGGTTGTTTTGGGACAGCAAGGAGGGCCATTGGGCAAATGGGGTCTGCACTTAAATATGTGATTCACTCTCAGATCTAGACAAAGTTCTTACACAGGGAAAGGTAGCTGAAATGTTGGATCGAATTAAGTTTTGATGGTGTCGATTTGAGGAAGAACTAGGGGAGGAAAAAGCCAATCAAAGGAGCAGCTAAGAATTACTTAACTGATATTTTTAGATGAGTAACATTAAGATTATCAAAAGAACAGATGCAAAGTATTTTCCAATAAATTATGCTCTGTTACTATCTTCTGACAATAAGAATTGACAACAAGCAAAATGATAACAGGAAAACACTTAACAAAGAAGGGAAATGCCACCAACACCTTCGCACAAGAATCCTGTAAAAAACATGCCCATTACTGATCAATCATAAAAGATTACAGAAAAAAATTTCTGGCCAAACACAGCCCACTGTCCAGCAAAATAAAACGCCCCTCACAGGTCAAGCCAAATGGAAAAAAAAAAACACCTCACAGGTCGAACCCTCTGTTTGTATTTTACATCTCCATAAATACTAAAAATCTCTCGGTATTCCCCCCCAGGCTCGCACTCTACCTATGCTTTCTCAAAATAGAAAAGCAATTACAATCATGCATGACATCTGTAAATTGTCTCCTAAAACAAATCAATAGTAAATTAAAGGGAAACTAAATTTGGTAAATGTTGTTTCGACATCTGGCATACTAGAGGTTTGTTAAGTTTTGTTGGTGAATCCACTCTAATAGCATCAAAAAAGATAAATGCAAAGTCAGTCGAATGCTTGAGGAGATTTTTTTCCAGTTGAAGGATCGGTGCTCTAACTGTTGCCTCGAATCCTGGAAGGCTGATCTGGTGTTTTGACTGCCAGTTGCATTCAAAAATGCCTCAAAACAAGGATACTCTGCCACCTCAAGGACACCTTAGCTAGTATATCATTAGCATTGGAAACTGCTTTGGCAACCTTGGACTGGGATTCTTTTTCCAACAAGCAGGGATCCTTCCAAATGACACTATGACACTTGTATAACAACTTCAACTGTACCCTCCATGGTATTATAGGAGTACAGAACTCGCAAACCAATACCCTGCAACAATAAAATTTGACATTCATTTACGAATAAACATTGATGTTCATCCCCTTCAACCATCCTACTTGATTTCATTCAGAAAAAATATGTCAATGCCCATCCCCTTTCTCTTTCTTCAGCGCTTCTTTGATTTCATCTCCTCCAGTCTCCTCCTGCATGTATGAAGTCCATAATGTGAGGTTATCACGAAGCAGCTGCATAATCAGAGTGTTATCCTTGTAAAATTCTTCACCTAATGTATCAAGCTCTGCAATTGCCTCATCAAATGCCTGCTTGGCAAGCGTACAGGCACGATCTGGTGAGTTCAAAATTTCATAATAGAATACAGAAAAGTTAAGGGCCAGTCCCAATCTGATAGGGTGAGTTGGAGCCAACTCTGCAATTGCAATGTCCTGGGCTGCCTTGTATACAAGCAATGTGCTTTCAGCAACTTCCTTCCTCTCAGCACCAGTTCTAAATTCTGCAAGATATCGATGGTAATCACCCTTCATCTTAAGATAGAATACCTTGGACTCACCAGATGTCAATGAAGGGATAAGATGTGTGTCCAGAAGGCGTAGAATGCCATCACAAATATTACTAAGCTCGGACTCCACCTTGCCTTTATATTCTCTTATCATAGTAACATGTTCTTCATTTCCCCTGCTCTCTTCCTTTTGTTCAATGGAGGAAATTATCCTCCATGAAGCCCTGCGAGCTCCAATTACATTTTTATAAGCAACTGACATCAAATTCCTTTCCTCAACAGTAATTTCCTCCACATCTACTGTCTTGGCAACTTTCTCCATGTACTCTACCATCTCTTCATAGCGCTCTGCCTGTTCAGCAAGCTTGGCCATATACACACTTTCTTCACGAGAAGACTCTGCAGGTGACATTTTCCATTTGAAGCGTAGGCCCTCCAGTCTGTGTTGCTAATTTGACAGGAACAACCTCGGAGGAAATGTAACCATGACTGCCAAATCCTCTGCTTCAGAGGTGGTTAAAATGGATCTTGACTTCCTTGTCCGGCATCAAGAATTCTTTCCAAGAGAATATCTGGTATTCGAGATTCAGATAACCCTTGTTCTTCACAGAGTTTCTTCTGGAGGATCAGCACAGATTCCAAATATGCAGATGACACATGACCTGGTTTTCGACCCTCAACTTGCTCAAAATCTTCTATAATTCTTAGAGAAAAATAGAGCTTAGTTGTTTTTCTAGGAAGACTACTCCAGCGAACTAACACGGACTCCTCTAAGATTGGAAAGAAAATTTCAGAAGCAATAGCATCTTCCTGCTTTTTCTGAGTGTAATTGTGGTTTTGCAAATCAACAAATATTTCTCCACAGCTACCTCTACAATCCACTGAGTAAAATGCAATTCTTTGTGGCCTTTTGCGACACATCTCATTAACCTGCTCTTTCACAATAACTGAGGCACGCCCAAGAACAACAGCATCAAAATTGTCCAGAAAGTTGGCAGATATGTCTTTCACACTGCCTTTTTTACCAGAGACATGTACCGTAGGATTGAAATCCCTTAATGCTTCCCGGCAGACTTTAGCAATCGATTTTCCCTTGTGATTGGATTCCTCGGTTGCAATTTGTTGATGAAGCTTCTGCTGCAACTGGGCTATCATCCATCAACGTCAAATTACCAATACCTGCAAAGACTATTTTTTTTCATAGCTCCGCAACCACCCCAATCATTCCAATAACCAAAACAAGAGATTTGCTCGGGCTTGGTCTCTAACAATGGACATGTGACTTGGTGCTTGATGTGCTGGTGCTCCATATGGCTTTGTGTTGGAGCTTGGGTGCTAACCCCTGACATGCGTTGCGTTGTTGTGTGACAGGTTGCGTGGAGCTGGAGCGTTGTAGGTTGTGCTAACCCGTGACAGGTGTTGTGTTGTTGTTGATGTAGATGTGTGGCTCTGGATTATGAATAACAGCTCTCAGTGTTGAGCTTGGCCTTGGTTCAACATTCTTAATCGGCCATGAAAGCAAGGGAACCAATGCACATACCACCCAAAAGCTGCAGCTGTCGGTATGTAACAATTTAACTCTTTCTGAAGATTAGATTCTTTGTGGCCTGCCATAACCATTTGTTGTTCCTTAAGCTGTTTTGCCACATCTCTTGCAGAGGAACCAGATACTTCAATCCAGGTCTTTGAGATCAGCGCACAGGCTGTCAGCAATAAAGTCAAATAGAAAAGAGCATGGAAAGGATTTGCTTCCATATCTGCCAAGCTGGAAAGGTGGAGTGATGTAACAAACAAGACCACCCACAGGAACAACTTGACCACTTGATGAGTATTCAGACTCCTTCCACTTGCCCAACAAATTAACAAGAAAGTTTCCACTGTACTTTCAGTAAAGCAACTGGGAAATAAAATACAAGTTTGAAACAAGAGATGACTGTAGAATAATTGGCATATTCGATGTTTTTTTTTTTTAAACCAGCTACAGGCTTTCAGTGGCTAGAGGTACACAAAAAATGGGTTCTAAGCGACCGAAAGCTCTCACTTTCGGTTTCTAACATAGCATGAAGCTCTACTTTTTAACCACCGAAAACAAAAACTCTTGTGTGATAACATTTGAGGTAATTTGAGAAATTTCTGTCGCTTTTACACCTTTGTTGTGCATCATGAGCAACAGCATAATGCTTGGAAAAGAAAGATATTAGTCAATGTTATCGCACAGTTTGTATGAAAGGTTTAGATAGCTTGAGTCAATGCTTAAAACCGGCGTAACAGGAGCTTCCCCACCCACTGTCACCTCGATGGGGGGCTCTTTCTATTTAGGAGGGCTAGTCCAAGGGAGACGTCCCTAAGCAATCTAGGTCAATGAAGGGCTAAAGGTAATAGATCAAGTCAAAGAATTTCCCTTTCACAGATTGTTGCCCAAATGAGATAGTCAAGGAGAGATCTACTAAAGATGCACTTGTTTGCGAAACAAGACAAATACAACTAGAATATGTGCTTGCAGTGGGTTAGTACTTCATAATATCTAAGACTATCCTCTAATTATATATGAGCAAATGATCAACTGCTATTATTGACGAAGTCAATGATTGCTAAACAAATACCAATGACTAATACCACTTCTTCAATAAATGCATGAGAGATAAAAGCATCCAACGTTCACAATTAAGTC